>VXBC01013226.1:362485-406522 GCA_013399945.1 Ploceus nigricollis
GTTTAGCTAATTTAATTGAAATTTAATTAGCAAAGAATATAAAGTCATTCCTGTGAGTCTGTCCAGCTGAAATGAAAGCAAAAAAACCAACCCAACAATAAATTTTTTTAAAAACAAACAAACCAGCCCAAACGCATGGGCTAAATATAAAAAGCACTACGAGTAACGCTTACATTATTGTAAAAGATTGAAGGATATGTAATCCTGATATGAACTAGCCTACAAGAGAAGAAACACGCTGTTATATACAGAACTGTGATATAAATTTCAAATTAATTAACTGCAGTTTTCTCACACTTCCTTTTTGCTAACACCATCTGAAAGCTTTAACCCTCTATAGTGAAGTGATCAGAATACTGCTATCCCCTTTTCTTCACTGGGAGAGTGGTCCGTCCCTGGAACAGGCTTCCCAGAAAACTGGATCACAGCACCCAGCCTTCAAAGTTCAAGGAGCATCTGGACAATGCCCAGCCATAGGTCTTAGCAAGGTTTAGCTTCAGATGTCCTGCAAAAAGTAGGGAGTTAGACTTACTATTCCTTATGGATCCCTTCCAACCTGATAAACTCTATGATTAACTAACCTCGTTTTACTATCAAAGAAAAAGGAGCAATGTCTTTAGAAATCATGTGCAACAATATTCGTATGGCAATAAAACTACTTCAAGTACAAACAATAGAAAACACTAAAACATTTTTATGAAGTTGAGTTCTACTGACCTTCGCTCAAACATCCTGAGTGAGTACAATTTACAAGTACATCCCAATGCAATGACAAGCAGCAATCCACAAATAAGACTCCCTATGACAGCTGCAGTTATCACTCTAGTGGGCACAATGACTGGGCAATTCTCTTCATCACTGCCGTCGCCACAGTCATCTTGAGAATCACAAACCCAGCTCTCAAACACACAACGGTTATTTTTACAGTGAAAATTGCCTGGCTGACAGAAGAAACAGTTCTTTTCATCCGAACCATTAGGGCAATGATTCTGGTAGTTGCAGCGATCTGAACGAGGGTAGCAAACACCATTTCGAGAGCAGGGAAACTCATCTCTTTGGCACATGGTGCAGTTGGTTTCATCCCTTCCATTTGGACAGTGCCAGTAGCCATCGCAGCGCTGCTGCTCTGTGTAGCACCCCCAATTTCCACCGCATGGGATTTCCCAGGGCAAACAGAAGCCATCAACTTGATATGTTGCATTGAACCCTCTTGCAGCATTCACTTTGTCAGCACAAAAATGCACTCTTATCTGTCCTGAGGATGAAACAACTGTGAGGGGAGCATGAGAGTCAAATGCTGTCAGTACACGCAACAGTCTCCGTGGATTCTCCTCTAATCCATCATATATTTTGACATAGTCTCCATAACCTGTACCATCAAGTTTAAAATCGGTGAATCGCAAGATTACTTTGCGATGATCACCTGTGTCTATCAGCCAGGTGCAGTTGCTGCCAGGTGGATAGAAGTCAGGATAGTTGGGAGAACTGAAAGTACCATAAAAGTATTTCAACCACTGCCCACATGTTGGCACATCACAGTCTATTTCATCTCCCAGGTCAAGACAATCAATGTTCCCATCACATTTTAAAGATTCTGGAAGGCAAGTGTAAAGCTTGGTGAAGCGGGAAAGACACTGGAACTGATCGTTTGTACAAGGCTGAAAGGAAGACGCTGTCGGAGGACTAGCTTTGGCACAGATTTCTTCGTCTGAGTTGTCTCCACATTCATCCATATTGTTACACTTCCAACTTTCTGGAATACACTTCCCATTAGCACAATGAAACTGGTCACAATCACAACTTGGTTCGTCAGACTTCCCTGAAAGTAAAAAAGAAAAAAAGTTTTTTTAGAATTTAGCACCTTATCGTTTGTGTTGTGTTTATTTGCTGTGCCAGGTACTTCAGAAGGGCAAAGCAAATGCCTGAACCATCTTTAAACCATGTCAACTTTCAGCAAATTTCAAGACAAAACTGGTTTTTCAAGTCAAAATTCAATCAACACATCAGCATGAACCTTATCTTTAGCTGATTTCAGTCAAATAACTTTAACCCAAGCAAGAAAACAATGCTCATTTATAGCTATTGAGAAATCTGACTTCAAATATGCTAAAAATAAGTTAGAAAAACACTCTCTCATCTATCACTCAAAATACAGAAACATTTTGTGCTGCAGTACTGGTTATCTCCTCAAATTCTTTTCCAGGAAAAGCAGTCAGACTCTCTTCTGCTTCTGGAGGTTCCTACTTTGTACCAAAGGATCTAAGGCAAGCGAGAAGCTGACAGCTGAAGATTACGTATTACCATCAAGCACAAAAAGAAACCTCTGTCCTCTCCTTTTCCCACAGTTTGCTCCTGCCTCTCCTGCTGCAACTAAGATGGGAGTGCAGCAAATGCAAAAATGCATGCTTGCCTTTACTTATTGTAGTTCCAGCCATGTTGAACACAGAAGCATACCTTGGATCCAAGTTATTTCAGCTCTGGAACAATTCAACTGAGTCAAACACTGCTGTATAATTTTCAATCAGTTATTTCTACAAACCATAGTACAGACTGTAAAATTTGCTATAAAACAAACTGTCATGGTCAGAATATTTAAAACAAGTCTGCAATGCAGATGGTCCTACACAGCAGTAATTCAGAAAATAAACTAGACAAATATACATTCATTCTAAGGAGCATTATACCTAAGGATTTAATAAGGAGACAGGAAAGACAGCATGATGAACTCACTGAAATCCTAATGCTCCCAAGAGAAGAATGTTCTATCTTTTTTTACAGGAGAACAATTCAGATTGGAATGGAGGCCATCTAATAAAATCATCTGCTCAAAACAAGGCCAAATGGTGTTTGATTAGGCTCTGCAGGGTCTTCTCCAATCAAGCATTTTTGAAGTTCCAGTGCTTTACTAAACAACATGATAAAAGTTTTCACAGCTAGCTTGAATTTTTCTTGCTGGAAATCTGCTATGACAGGTCAAGTCATATCATACTTCTGTTCTCCTTTTTTTCTACTTTAATATCTCTCAGAAAGCATTGAAAATAAATACTCTAACTTAAAATAATATCTTTTCTTTAGAAAAGTACAACACATAATTTTTAAATTTCACAAATGCTTAGGCTTTTAAAAAGTGAATGCAGGAAAAAATCAAATCATCAAGAGTGATAAATGTTATATGCACTGCTGAAGAATGTTTAAGTCTACAAATTTGCTTTCAGAGACTGAAGAATGAAAGGAGACCAAAATGTATGTGTTGTCAGTGACTAATTTTCAGAACATATTCATTTCACACAAAAAAAAATCCAAAGAACAGATGCAGTAAAAATGATACCATCTTCTTGTTCTCTTACAGATATATAAGTATTTATAGTACACTCACACACATACATATCGTTCACAATATTAGTACAGCAAAGTTGGAACCTTGGGCTTGAATTTAAAACCTGTAAAACTGAACTGCTAGACTAGTCCTACCTAAATTGAATGACTAAGCTCCATAGGTGGAGGTAATAGAATAGTAGGTAGGAGGTAGTAGAATAAGAGGTAGGAGAATATGCATCATTGAACCTGTTCAAGTACTGACTATAATCTAGCTCAGTCCTTCTGCACTGCAGAACCTGGAAGAGGTTGAGAAGAAAGCTGTAACATGGAGTTATAAATATTGATGGGAATATTGCAGTAACAAAACAGGATACAATTTCAACCCAAGCTCTTCCTTCAACAAGCTTTTAAACATCCCAGAAAAGAGCCGGGATACTTGATCCTGACTTAGCATTTTTAATCACCAATCCTGCAATCCTTACATGAAGAAAATTTACCTATGAATCAAAAATTAGAGTCTTGAAATGATAAGAGATGTATTAAATAGGACTAACTTTGGGAGCTGTACTACAAAAGACTTCAGGATAGCACAAGATCATTAGCAGCACCCATGCGCAGTTGTGCATAAAGGACTACCACAATTCTTCCTTGCATTTACAGCGGCCATTGACCTCTGTGCTTTAAGTAACTTTATTTTCCACTCTACATCACCATTAGTAAACTCTGTCCTATTTCAACTCCCATAATTAAAAAGGCTGATAAATAATAAGCAGCGAGAGGAAGACCGAGGGAAGAAAGACAAATAAAAGTGGCACAAAATTTACTTTCTAGTCCAGCACCCTTCTTCCTACCTGTAATGCTTTTTTCTTTCCTATTATTGTTTTGTTTTAAGTTAAATATGAATATTTACCTATTATTTTCTTTAAACAAGAATTAATTCAAACAATTCACATGACCTATCTTCCACATCAGATTTTAAACATGGGGCTCCCTAATGGTCACTTTTATACTTGGAATCTGTAGTGCTTCTATCATTCCAGCACAGATAGGCCTAACTTGCATCCAAGTAACTAATGTATTACTGTTTTTCCCCTTTTTCTACGATGACTTGCCAATTTTGAGAGTAGGCTTAAAAACACTGAATTAAATAATATATTGAGGTGTTAATCTGAGTACTACTGCATGATGCTGATGAGAAGAAAACAAACATAATGGCATCACTGAATGCATATTAAGTGTGTTAGCATTTCAGGAGCCTTTTTTGACAATCAAAGGCAGAAATGACCAGATGATTATTAAAGCAACAGTCAACTCTTCTCCTATATACAGGTTAGTTTAAAACATCAAAAGACCACTCTGATCACTGAAACACTACACTTACACCTCAATTGTGAAATACTTCCTAAGTATTGTATCAAACATAGGGAGCAAACTCAAGCCAAAGTTTCAGCATCGCTTGTTTGTTAAAAAATGAACCTCCCCAAAATAAAACTTATTTGTTTTAAAAAAGACATTTATAAACATAGGATTAAAGTCTTAAGCACTCTAATCTACAACACAAAATAGAAGAAATCGATTAACAGAAAAAACTGCTTATTATTTAAAATGTTATAGCTTCTTCCGAGAGGGGTTACATAATGAAATTTTCTCAAGATCAGAGAAAAAGAGAGAAAAGGATTTGGAAAGAAGACGAAGAAAAATTCTGCCCATGGCTTACCTCCCCTACCCATTCCACACTTCTATTCAAGGTATCTTTCCTTCTCAAAATCCCTCAGGAAGGAATGCTGTCTTTCCTCTGCACCTACTTCAAGAGGGAGGTGGAAAGGGCAGAAGCTGATGCCTGACACAGGTAGCAGTGTTCACCTGGGCCATTGGCACAAATGGCAGCACAGGATGATTAGCCAGCTGCTTCTTCCCTGCTCCCTGACATGTTTTTGGTGAGAGAGTGCACAAAACCCAGGGACAACACTGCCCTGAAAGCTGGGCCAGCATCAAATGCAAGGCTGCATTACTTCCTCAAGACCTGCTAAAGTGCAAGGAGCTTTTTTGCAGACTTGAGAACAGGTGATAAAGAGGGATAAGCCCGCTTGGAAACTTGTTTGTGAGAGACTGAAATAGCGGAGGAGGCTACTAGGTAAGAAGAGTGCGGAGTAAAAACCAGGAGCTTACACTAGAGGAGATCAGGGGTAGATTTACTGCATCTGGTTGGAACAGTTTTGAAGGTGGGTAGCACTGGATATGTTTACAAGTATGAATTGTTTTATGAAGGAGTCAAAAGTTGGCGTGCACAGAAACCTGGAGCAGGCCAGTGAGTGGATACAGACACACTCGGAGGGAGCAAGGTAACATGAAATCATTGCGAAAACCAAGAAAAATCTAATCCAGTATTTGGGATGATCATGATGTAGAACACCATAATCATGCTATTACATAAAACTGTAAAATCTCTTAAAGCCAGGAAAAGTTTGGAACTAGTCTTGACCCACGACTGGCTTCCTCCTCTCTTGGCAACCTCTAATAGAACAAGAATGGCTCACAAAACAGTCTCAAACTATTACTACTGGTAACTAGTTTTTATCACATCCTGTAATTACACAAGAAAAATTTTACATGTACAGAACCATGTCTGCACTTGGCTAGAATAATCTATAACATCAATGTGGGGCTTTTTTTTATATTTATTTTTCTAAAAGATAGTATGCCTTCTGGAGATGGGAAAAATGATGCAAATTCTGTGAGAAATGTAGATTTCTCATTTCTGCCATTTTCTTCCTCTCTCACTGTATGTATAATACTCAGAAGTTTACCCTATTACTTGAACAAATTAATTTTAGCCTGATGAAAACATTTCAAATCTTACTACGTTAAAAGAACTTCCAGGTGCCTACTACTACTGGCTAACCTTTTCTTCCCTAATATCATTCAATCTGCTTATTGAATGGACGTGTTAGTTTCACTTTGAATATTCAGAATGTGCATGGGATCAAAATACATTACCTAATCTGTATTTTCTCTGATTTCAACAGACCTTGAGGTGACTACAGGAAAGACCTGAGTCAGTACTGTAGAGTACAGTTTGTTCCCTGTTTCAAGAATTACTTCCTTTTACCCTGTTAAAAGGAAGTAATTCTTGAAACAGGAAACAAAAAGTGAAACTATAAAATTATACTAGGTATCATTTGAAACATACCAGCAAAGTAGGCTAATCTGAAGCCTTTTCTGGAGATGCTATCATCTGAATGAAACCTTATCCAAACATGATCCTGTGAAGAGATGTATGGTGAGGGAATGGAAGAGCCACATGCTCTATAGCCTTCAATGTTCTTGTAGCTTCCAATTGTTAACCAATCTGAGCTGCATCGTCGAGATCCCTGAACATCAAAATCTTGAAAGCTGAAAAAGAGAAAAGGTCAAAATTGCTTCTGAACTGAATATTAAACAAACAAGATGCTGAATTACTACACATGAAAATTAGCTTGAAGTTCTTTTTGAAATAAATACTTCTTCTTCTGAAATAAAAAGAGTAGCTTCTCTCTACCCATGTAGAAATAGGGTTTAACTTTGTGCTGATACTTTTATATTATGACGACAGCAAGGATCTATTCTGTAAACAAAATGTTGCATCCACCACTTAAAGAAATGCAATTTTGCTACAAAAACACACACTGTCTTAATCTAAAATTCTGGTAATTTGCCCTTATGTGTCTCATTTAATGACTTTCATACACTACTAAGTGATTTTAACTCAAATTTCACCAGAATTTTAGCTAATGCTACACTTATGGCAATAACATGATTTGACATTATAAATACAGCTAAATTGTTCAAAATTATGTTTTCAGATAAGACTTTCTCCCAGTTGCACTACTCGGCTACCCCACCATTATGTCATGGACTGCCATGGTATGGCTGCACCTGGTCAAGACAAGCTGCCATGGTAATGACTTGTGAGGGGGAGACTGTGCAAAACAAGTCTGTACAGACAACAGAGCACTATCAGAACTGAAATGTGGTATGTACGAGTGGAAGAAAACAACTGAAAGAAAAAAGGAGTTTTATTAAAAGTAAACAGTACGAAAAAGTTTAGAAAGCATTCTAGTAACTGAACAGTTTTACCTACTTTGCATTTATGCCAGTCAAATACTTAGTAGAAAGACTGTTTAAATTAAGAGGTAGAATTTAAACAAGTAACTGATGTCAAAGCAAATACTTCATAATGAAGAGCAGTTTGTTAGGTCAGCAAGTCTGAACTGGAAACTGAAAAAAACCTGCAGGTAATGCAGTTTCATAATCAAGTCCATGAAGCAGTACTAACTTATATGTTGATGCTAAAATAAATCAGTAATCAGAAATGAACTGATGAGAACTTGAATCCACAAGTATTTTACATTACTACTTTAGAAAAGTTACAAGATATGTGAAACTGTGAGGAGCTCCCTGCATTAAAACTCAGCCTTTCCTAAACTGCTATCTATCTATTGACTTGCTATTTGTCCCTGACATTTTTAAGCACACCAAGAGACCTCATAGCAATGAAGCATTACAGCATTTAGTCACATTTATTACATACTTTTTAATGAAAAATTCCTATGTTTCAGACACACTGAAAAATTTCAAGTAAATGAGCACACTGAAATTTTTTCTAGTCACCAATTCTCCAGCTAAAAACAAATGCTACGTGGCTGTGTGCAAGTAAATCAGATAAAAGGAAAGGCAAAACCAGACAGAATTGAACTCCTTCACTTACAGGAAGGAAAAGAAAACTGGTATGTGCACAACTGGCAGTTAAAAATGTCTGGTTAGTACTTCTTCCATCCACATGGATATTACAGGAGCACTGTTACCTTATAGTAATGATCTCCCCTGGGTTGGCATGGATGTACCAGCTACAGTTAATTCGGGCAGGATACTCAGAGGGCCACCCTGGACTTGTGATTGTCCCGCTTGGTGATCGAATTTGTTCTGGAATATCTCCACAAGCTAAAAAAGACATATATATTGAAAGCAACTTGATTAATTCCTTTTTTTTTTAAAGCCAGTAGGACAAAAAACCCCACCCAACCAATCAGCACCTAATCAGGCAGAACATCAGAGTGAGTTAGATAACATACCAATTAGAAAACCCACAACTTCTAAAGGAGTTTGTAATGGAACACGACAGCCAAAAGATGTTTTCCAACACTGCCAGTGCAGCAGTTTTCACTTATGTCAATTACTATTAGAGATTAAAAAATATTATCTATGTGGACTTTGACAACTTTATTAAAGATTTTTTTTTATTTTAAAATTTATTTTTAGTCCTTACAAAGATTCAGTTCAATTTAACCATGCATTAACACCTTATACTGACAAGTGCATTAGAAGTTGAAAAACAAATTAAAGCTAAATAATCAAGCAGCTGAAACTTCTTGTCTTAGGTAGACCCACTGTTTGACCATCATTTAAATACCTTCCCCCTTGCAGTTCTTGGCATGGAAATGATCTCCATACACGATTCCAAATGCTTGAAAGGAAAAGAGAACTTTCTGCAGCAGAGAGACCTGCATAACTACATTTCTGATAATGGACTAGAAAGCTTATATTTATAGGTCTAATTATATGCAACTGAAGTAACCCAGTCATTTGTACTCTTACTTTATTATAGGCACAGCTTTCTGCACTGGCCTTAACTCAGCTGCTGTTCCTTCCACAGCTCGAATGTTCTCAATTCTTCTGATTTTATTTCAAGAAATGTACTTACACTTAACTTTGTGGATTTTTTTTCTTGTTTTTCCCCCCCTCTTAGCAGACTCATATCCAAAACCTGTCATACAGCATATACACAACCTTCACATAAACAGAAAGGCTAGAATACTCTCACTGCAGAGCGTCAAATTATGAGGAAGTCTCAGTGGCAAGAAAACACAATAAAAATAACTGCCCTTTGTGTTTTTGTTTTTCAATTTTATCACTGATAATCCAAAATCTGCCTGGTTGTCAAAGTTACTGGTAGCCCAGTAAGTTACACACAGTAGTTTGAACACAAGAACTATTACAAATAAGGAAGCACTTCCATTATTGTCTGATCATCAAAAGCTTTTAGGATTCCTATTTGATTAAAATAGCCAGTAAGAACTGATGAATGAACAAACATGATGAAGAATGAACTGCATTTATAACAGTGAAAAAGTTATAATTACATTATATTATAATAATGTAAATTGTGGACAGGTTACTTTTTTCTATTTTTATACTATATGGACCTGAAATTACAAAAAGTTATCATCTTAAATTACTATTACTTTAAAGTATTTCTATACAGAATAACAAATATACTTTAAATATATATTTTAGAAGGACTAAAAGACAAAAACGCTGACATATGTCTGAATTTTCTTTATTAACTTAAATACCATAGCAAAAATAAAATCCAGAAAATTTTCTATTTTCCTGTATATCTGTAAGAGAATAATGCTTTAAATAGTTTCTCACATGTTCCTTTTTAGAGCTTTATTCATGCTTCACAGTTAAGTATTAACATACCTTAACTGCAGGACACAGGAGCTGCCCTAATATCTTGGGATGAAAGTCACAAAATACATAAAGATATTATTTCATTTGAATATGCAATCATTCACTTTCTTTTTAATTTTTGAGCAAACCCTATAGGTGGTGCTCTAACACCATGATAATTTTGAACACAGCTCCTGTGTAAATGATCTTTTGATACTTAACATTTGTTCAGGCAATAAATGTAAGGACTTGAAAGAAAAGCTGGTTATTCAGTTGCTAAAGTAAAACACCAGTTTTAACAAAAACCAAAAAACATACAGAACAAAAACATGCAAAAAAAGTAGAAGAATGTGTAAGACATTTTGTACCAAGCCTGGAAATGCTGGCAACAATTCCACATACTACTTGGTTACTACTGAAATAGTCCCCAACTTCAAACAAAGTTGCCTAGAGGTGAAATTTACACTACAACATACACCTGCTATCAGATATTTCCAAACTGACAGACAAAATTTTGTCAGAACCTCTAAAGAAGCTATTAAGTTTACCTGACAAAGGAAAGTTTGCACTAAAATACATTAAAATAAAATCCATTCAACACGGGTTCATTCAGTTTTACAGAGTTCACCTCCAAACATGTTAACATGCTAAACCCTACAGCAGTACAAACAGTAATGTATTTATACACAAGTATGAATGGAAGAAATTCCATATGAAAATCCTGTATAACCAAGGTAGTGCTTTCAGAGCACATGAAAGCTTCCAGTTTTACTCCAACTCAGGATTTTTTTATCTTTGCAGAACCAACCTCATCCATGTAATTTCTACATTTTTTTATTAAGATGTCTTTTTCTTTGTTTCTAGTAAAGCTCACACTACAGAGCTGACAGCAAAAGACGATCATTTGCAACAGCATCTAACATGGGGAGAGAGAAGCAGACTATGGAGGGCATGAGGAAGCAAGAATGACCACAGGCACAGTAATACAGGGTGAACAAAACTGTACAAGTGCTGTAGAGGAGAAAACACTGAAGAAAGTATTCTCGTGACAAAGAGGGGGTTCAAAAAAAAGGGAATGGACTTGAAAAGCGAATTACAGCTTTCTTAACTTCAAGTTGGCTAAACAAGATAAACACACGTGCATACTTAATATATATTCATGCACTAAAAATCTCTTACTTATTACTCAGGAGACAACAGAAATCTGTTTGCTTAAAAAGTGTATAAAGGTCAATGTAACTGTGCAGAAGCTGCACTTCAGAAGTGCAGTCTTTTTGAGAGAGAATAATTTCTTAGAGATATTTTTAAAATCAAGGATAACCTTTTGAAATAGAACAGCTTTAAAGGGAATATAATTTATAAAGACAATAGCAAACCTTTAAAATCCGGTCCTGACCCTCTGCCTAACAAGGATCTTTCTCCTACACCATAATAGACTATAATGTGACATACATTTTATTCACATATTTGTAAACATGCAGAATGTAAGGAACACCATGAAGGATATGGGATAAAAAAAAATCCAACTGGCAGCATTTAAAACAGAAATGCAACAATAAAGGCAAACATCCTTAGTTTAAGCTAAGGAAAATTTGGGCTTTTAATGTCAATTGCTATCAGCCCTACAAGTATTTGTCATACATGTCAATTGTGTCTAGGACAACTTAAAATTACAGGAAAACTGATTAGGTTTAGAATAATTTATTTAAAATATTAAAAATACATAAGAGAGCAGAAGAATGAAAATTAGACAAGTCAGGATAAAAGGAAATGAGTTGGCAATCAAGGCAGAAGCACGAAAGAAACTGAGAAGGTTGCTTTGTAGAGAAGCAAAGACACCCAGTGATACATGCCCAAGATGTTTTCAAATATCATGCTGGTGGCTGTAATATTATATTTGGAGGGGGGAACAAATTCCTCTTGCACAACCATTTCTAGGTGAATGTTGTGTCTGCTTACATTCCCTTCAATGCCCTTGTATTCTCTGGCACAATTCTGCTCATCCATCTCCTACCTGTTTCAAACTCTTTCCTTTGATAACTTTTATTCTATTAAAAATCTATTTGCAATTCTGTTTGTTACTCCAATATAACTTTTCAGTAAATTGCAATACTGCAATTAGGACTGAGGATGTTTCACATACTACAGTGTAAAATAATGGTCAAAAGAGCTTGCACATAATTTTCTGGTGTATATGGACTTTTTAAGAAGTCTTTCCTGTAGACTTCTTAAAAACAGACACAACAGTTTTTCTTATTTCCTTCTTCCTGAAATTTGTCTACCACCCCACATTACAGAACATTATTGTAAACTACAGGATGTTGACTGCTAAACAGAAGAGAGCCAATTAAAAGTTTACTGTACCAAATTCAACTAGCAAGTTATAATAAGAAAATAATTAAGAAACCTATGCAAAATTTCTGTAGCAAGATCTAGAGAAGTAAAGTACCTGTAGTAAGAGTGAACAACATGTCAAGGAAAAAAGTCACTTCAGAAAAGCAGGGGGAGGGAGATTAGAGATTTATCTTCACAGTAATGCCAGGAGATTAGTTGAAAAGATAAAAGAATTAGCTTTCAATGTGAACCACAGGATGATAAGGTATGCATTATATTGGACATGGTAAGGACATGAATGCAGCTGGATAAATGATCTGAAGGTGTTTAAAACAGCTTAGAGTAAAAAGAGAATAATGTTGTGATAAAGTCTAAACCGTGAACAGGGAGGATAATTATTGCATTGTAACTCTCAGGAGCCACTGAAAGTCTTATGTGGGGAACTACAGGGGAAGAAGGCATGGGAATCTTTGCCTTCAGGTCAAGCCAAAAGGCTTTAATTTAAAATGCCCTTTGCTCTGCAATACAGAGACATATGCAGTAAAAAGAAATCATTACATATATATAACAGTGCTGCAGTTCTTTAAAATGTAGAGTGAGGGGTTGGGGAGATGGGAAATTGGTTTTGCAATTGTGACAATTATGGCTCAACATACCTCAAAGACAGACCTGAAAATATTTCTGAACTCTTCAGATTTTAAAGGCATAAACACTTCTTCTGTAGTGATAGCTTATATGCAAATAGACAACATTCCACTAATTGCTGCTGGCAGAAAAAGCATGCTTATATATTAGAGGGGTACATGTAACTTGCCAATATAGTATACAGCAGAAGCATAAATACCAAAGGCCACAGAGGGCTGTGCTATTAAAACATAATTTAGTAAGGTAGGTCACATAGTCTTACAGCAGCAGCAAGACAAGAAATCTACCATCAAGACAAAAATTTCATTTTAAATCCCGTCTCTGTACGACTGTCCAAGACAATCGCTTGCTTGGTTTCAACACCAAATGAAAGTTGGATTTAGAAAGATTAAAGGCCAGATGTCTTTTGTTCTATTTTACAGAAACTCTACTTAAAATTGTTCTGCTAAATATAAAGTTGCCCAGGTATGCTTGATGAAACATATAACCTGCAAGTTAGTAAATACATTTGGGAGCCCCAATTTATTTAAAAGGAACTAAAAAAATTATTTCATTCATCACCATCTTTTATACTTGGGCTATGCACTTAAATTTTAAGATGTACATACAAAGAGCAGTAAGGAAAATGCTACTGGGTCAGTCTATATGCTTTCTTCAGGTTGTCCTTAACAGATCACCCCTTCCCCATTACCTTGAAATTCCCCAGTGAAGAACTTGCACCTTGTATTAAGAAAGAAACTTAGAAGTACAGTATTTCATTAATCTTTTCCCATCTGGAAAGCTATTTAAAAACACAAGAATATCAGAGATACCGTTTTTTGTTTTGGTGGGTTTTTTTGTTTGTTTGTTTGTTTTTTTGGTTTTTTTGGTTTTTTTGTTGTTGTTGTTGTTAATATTATTTATTTCTAAATGGATCTTTCTTCTCAGTAGTTAAAGTTCTATCTACCAGCTGCTGATATCTCGTGTACAAAGTACGTTGTGTTCTGCTCTTCTTGGCACTGCCTATTCAAGCATGCTGGCCAAAGTACTGGAAGCAGAGTCAAAAATTCCATTCACCTCTTGCCCAGCTTTTCTGCCTGTATTGTGACCTGTGACACAACCACTGCAATCAACAAAGGTGTGATGGGTTGTTAAAACATACTCTGAAAGCTGCATAGTGAGATTTTAGGTTGACTTAGCATCTCTCATCCATTCCAATTCCTGCAATAACTATAATAATAAGAGGGGCAAGTAGCTATGTAGATATTTATTATTTACAGTGTGCCATAAATGCAGTACATATGATACTTGTTGCACCAGTACTGTTAAAAAGCAACAGCATTCTTCATGATGCAGCACAAGAATGGGTAAGAAAGATCTTCTATAAACAGACTTTAAACAGTCTTTGAGCGGCAAGCAATAAAAGGGAAATAGAAAGCAGTAGGTGTAAGAGACTACCCACTGTCCACAAATCTATCCAAAAACTCAACCATACAAGTATAAGTAGCAACATAATGTTTAAAGCAATATTGCAAGGATAACTACAGTGAGATGTACAAGCTGTTCTCAAAAAGGACAACTTTGCATTTTGACTCTTATTTTAGGAGAAGGGGGTATGAAAATCAGTTTGAATTCTAGGGATTAGAGGCAGCTTTCCTAAGGAAAGAACAAGGCTTGTATTCTGCTACCTGCTGAGGAGCCTTTATCTCCCTGTTTGCACATATTCTGGGTATCTGTATGATAAACCATGCCCAGCAGCTGCTGACACTGCACAGCATCTGAAGAACAAAGACTGCACACCAATGCCTCAACGGCCACACAGTCCCACCACTAACACACAACAGACCTGACTGCGGCTGCTGCCCAGAAGAGGCCTAAAACTGACTTACTGGAAGGGAACACAGAAACCTTTGAGCAGTGTGTGCTGCTTTTATACCCCATATTCTCTCAGCATCTCATCAGTTTCTCAGTTTCATGAGTCCTAAATTTTTTTTCTTGTATTAAGGAAACTGTGCAGTCAAGTGTACAGTCATTTCAGTTAAATCTAATCAGGTAAAATGTTTAACTCTTGGATTTACGTTATTTGATAGTAGCAGTGTCCAAAATTACATTTGAGTAAATTTCATTTCACAAAAACTTTACTGTGGAAAGAAAATATCAATTCAACTTAAACCAACTTTTCTCTTAGTTCAATGTTTGTATGGAAAAATAATTAAGCAGTCCACTTAGAAAGGCATAATCTGTTCATGAGCATGCAGGTATCAGTTTTATCTTATGAGAATTTTTCCATGTTCCAGTCGCTTCATTCCTTATTACATGCTGCAAAAGGCAGTAATAATTTTTATAGCCAAATATCTCTTCATAAGATACCAGGTGGCTTTCAATATTTACTATTTAAGTCATGCATGAAATTTAAACATTACAAAAAATGACTTACCCGTTGACACTCCTGAAATATGCACATTTTCAGAATGTTCTGCAAGAGCACCATTTCCTAAAATTAAACATAATGAATAAGCTAATTTCCAAGATAAAATTTGTAAAAATTCTTCAGATACCTTTTTACATAACAGAATGAACAAACTTGAAGTTATTTTAATTAATATTAAACATGAAAGGTCCTACATAAGTTTTATCATAAATTAAAGAGAAAAACTAGAAAGAAAGTTACCATACAATAAAAAATACCCCCACCCAAGCATTGTTAGTTTACTAGGAACAATTAGATATACTAGAAAGTTAAGGAACAAGCAGTTTATACTGCCAGTTTTGCAAACTTTATGCATGTTAGATGGTAGACTTTGTATTTTGCATCAAGTGCTATTTTATTTTCAAGAGAAGTCTGTTTCAATGCATCTTCCTCATCTCCTTCTGGAGCAAGATTTGTAAGTAAATGCTATGCAAATAAAAAGACATCCAGGGGACTATACCCATCTATTTCAGAAAAATGGCAATCTATACCCTTTATCCAGAAAGACAGTTCAGATACAGCAGGGAATCAGCTACCTTCAAGAGTAACTCCCCACCAATGTTCACTAAAAGAAAGTAGACTTGCAAAGATGAACAAGACCCATGTGGTCATCACAAGTGAGAGACCAAAAAAAGTTATCCCTCCAAACACCATGCTACTTTGTACTCTCCAAAGTAAAAGAAGTCTGCTAAAGCCAACACATTTGCTGCCAGGTGGCAGTCCTGGTACGTGATGTGACACATCAAATTGTATTTGCCTACATTTCTCCCCTCCTTTATTCATCATCTTTTCTTTTAACCTTTATGACAAATTTTTAGTAAAATCTTTTAGAAATTTCAGGAGGAAAGAGCTACTTTGATACAAAAGCTCCTTTGAACACAGGCAGTGAATCTAAAATGTAAAATACTTCACTAAGCAAAAAAACCACAACTCTTAATCCTTCAAAGTTTTGTAGTATTTAAGATCTGCCATGTCACACAGATTTTCCTGCATGTGATATCAGTTGTTCTACCAGCACTGCAATGTCAGTGTACTATGTCTGGCTAACAAGAACCTTAAATACATGAAGAAAACACAAATTCCTTTTATACCACTTTAAAGACGATTACGAGTTGACCAAGAACATAGTATACCTAAGCCAGCACCTCATTGCTCCTCTGGTACAGTGATTACACACAAGATGTTTAAGAAATTGCTCCCAGGGTTAACACCAAATACAGAAAGCTGCAATTTTTAGCTTCTTAGAGACACAATACAGTTAGAAACCTGATTATCAGAATTTGTAGAAAAATAGCAAGTTTAATTTATTTTTTAAAACTGAATTCCTTGGCTCTTCAAAGTGGCATGTTTCTCACCCCATTTTCAAAGTACTAATTTCACTGCATATATTTACATACCAAGTTGCTTTGTCTCAGTTGTTAAAAAAAATCCCACACTGCAACAATTCTCCTCAATGTTCAAAACTCTGAAATATTTTTAAAATAAAAGCTATTTCAAATACTGTGTTAGTGAGCAACTATTTTTCAATTAAACTATTTTTAAAGTAAAATATACATCTAAGTTTTAAAAAACTGTTCTCCAAATAATTTCTCCACTTCGCATATCACTGACATGCCAAGGGATGTTGCCACTCTAATTTTGTGTGTACAGTAACACTTAGTTCTCAATTTACAAAATAAACATCTTTGCTGGAAAATGATTTTACTTGGAACTAATTCCACAGAAGGATATTTCTGATTGTTTTGTTTTCCATTATTTCCATCAGCATAAAGAAAACATTAACACATTTCAGGACCTCTTGTCTAACCTAAAAATAACTTACTGACATTTCATCTTCAAGTACACCAGGGATTATTCACCTTTTTACTTGTAAAAAGGGGCATTAGCACATACAGCTGTATCTGTAGTTGTTATTGAATACCAAAAACGAACATCATGACAAAAACGAAGAAACTCACAAACATCTAGAAATATGAAAAACCCAGAAGTAATTACATTGAAGATAGTCAGTATCTGAGCACTCCATTGATGCTCCCAGAATCTGAATTCCTGACAAGCTGCCTGTACATAAAGACGTGTAAAACAAAAACCCCAGAATACTAATGAAATCAGCTCTGATAAAAATACAATAAAACATGAAAAGACTGACATAACACTGAAGTGATGGAAAACAAAGCAAAGTATATATATATCAAAGATTGACAAAAACTATAAATCAGTAACAATGAGAAGCATACTGAAATGGGAACTTGCATCCAAATCCTGTATGTGTTGACTCAGAATTAATGGGTTAAGAAAACTTGAGCCAATACCTAAAGAGGGAACACTTGAATATTTTCCATCTAAATATGCTTTATGCTCTAACAATTAATCTCTTGAGATAAAGTGATGCCATATTGTCAAACTAACTTCAATGATTAGTCAGAAGTGGCACTAATGTGTGATGATGAAGCCTGAATTCAGATCCAAGTACTACAGTATCAAAATAGGTATTTTTTTTATAATAAACTCCCACTAAACTTTCATTACTTTAAAGAGGAAAAATCTCTCAAATTATTACTTCCTCTTTTATTGAAAACTGTCATTGAAACAGTAGGTTCAGATGCCATTTAAGTGTTACTAACTGCTGACAACTTAATGAAATTTTTAGGCAATGATCCTTATATGATTTCAACAAATAATCACATGGCTCCTTTTAAAGTTAGCCTACTAGAAGACCAATATATCAGGTAACAGATCAGTAACTTCCATTAAGATATGGGAACATAATTATCTTTGAAATTCCTGCTAGTCTATTTAACACAGCAGAATATAAAAATGTAAAATAAAATTTCTTAGGTCATCAGTAAGTTTTTATATTTCTTTATGTCCTAAAGAAATATTTGCTATTTATTCTCATTTCAACCTGAAGTTTTAAACTGAAAAAGGTGTCACCTAACAAAACTCAGCGCTAGGTTTGTCTGTATCAGTTATAGGAATCTGACAGCACAGCACTGGAAGCTACACACCAAGAAGATCCTGCCTTCTGTGCTGCCTGTGAGAAACCAGGATTGTTTTTTTTTTTAAAACCAACACCTTCCATCACTTGTGTAACCAGGACTATACCCATCTTCTTCACACCCTTTTATAAACACTTAGTACAAATACAGAACAGAAATGTATGTCAGCTTTAGCCCTGCAGCTTAAGATATGGTCAGCAACTGCATATAAGTTAAAAAATTCAAATGGACAAGGATCAAGATAAAATCAAGCATTTAATATGCTTTTTCTACACAAAAAATAAATTCATAAATAGAATACAAAGTTTTAAACTACAGGCAACCTATAGGTTGAGCAAAAGCATGGAAAGTACTTTTAATGGGTGCACATGAGTTTGTTTCTACCGTTCATGGTAGTATCTCTAAAGACTGCTTGACTGCAATATAAAAAAACTCACCTAACTGATCACTAAATTAGTTGGACTCTTGATAGAACGTTTTACAGCATGGAACAACCTCCAACATTTGAGGTGCCATTCTGTCTTCAACAGATTTTAAAATCTCCCAAATGTTCAAAGGAAGAATGGTTATGTTCAAAGTTGTTCACCCATTCTTACAGATGTATCTATAAAATTTTATTTTACTTTCACAGCACAAAGCCAGACCTTTTGACCTCCACCACTTTTTTCTGTTCCACTCAAATCCTCTGGGCTGCAATGCCACCTCATCTAAGGAGCAGGCAGAGACAGACAAGTAGTTCCACAGACACTTGAATTAACTCCTTTTGATTCATGTCTTACAGTTGACTGACCACAGAAGCAAGCAAGATTACACTAGGTCTGCCTTCAGGTTTTCCAGCAGTTGGGGAATTTCTCCCCTACAAATCCGTATGAAACTATGGCAAGCATCTCATACCCCACCCAGAAAATCCTGACACTGTCAAAACATCAGTTCCCAATATCCTGGTCCAAGACTCCTATACATAATCTGGAGAGGTGACGAGAACTACGCAGAAGATAACACCCATAGCCTTGGAAGGTATTTGACTCACTAACTACTTCTGAGTTTCATCATAGATAGGAGATTAAATACAGGGCAGGGGAGTAGGCTGGCAACAAAGAAAATGTGGCAGTAGCAAACTCTTCAACTAAAGAGCAAAGGAAAAGAATGCTTTCACACTTGAAAAAACGTGACATGTTTGGAAAAATCACCTGCCAAGTTCTATATATTTGAAACCCAGATAGTAGCAGTGATGCTGAGCCTCACTCTGGAGGCTAACCACAAAGCAGCAGCCTTCATTTTAGGATGTTACACCCCAACATCCATCTTTCCCCACAGCCTATGCTATGCACAGCTCTCTCAAAATGGGATGAGTATCAGACTCAAAGGATTATGTGCATATAACTTCAGAGCGTAGAACTAAGCCTACAGTCCTGATATGAGCTACTCCTTTGATTTGTACCCAAATTCATGCATTTACAAAAAGCATAGCCAAACAGACTCCCACTTACCTCCACCCTCCTATAATTAAGTGTTCCTTCGCCAAAATATTCAGATTAAACAAGACAACCTTCTGCTCTCCAGATGTATAAATACATATATATATAGATATATGAACTTGAAGGCTTTGGACAAGTTTACCTAAATGCTGATATATTTGAGACAGCAAATGATGACTCTTAAATGAAGCAGTTTTGATTTCAAATTGACTAAAATTAGCAATACTAATATAATACACTGAAATGAAAAATAGTGCAAAAGTACACACAAAGTTCTGGTACATGCAACTTTGTCCACTGTGATTGTAAAATCAAACTCTCTAACTTCAGTTTGAAATAACATAATGTATTTTGAGACTGAACTAAATCCAGATTGTGTTTTACAGAAAAATTGATTGTTGAAATGAAAAAAAGAAAAGAAAAAAAATCATAGTAGCAAAGGCTATTTAAGTCACCTTTATTTCTGCTGTTACACTAAGTAGTTACTGTCCACAAAGAAAAATCACATACACCTATCTCCATTGAAGCTGAATTCTTCTGTATCAAGATTAAGCCTGTGCCATTACCTTCAACAGCCAAATTACAACCCCTTATAAATAGAACTGTATATATGGAAGAAGTGCTGTAACTGAACAGCTATGAAGAGAGAGCTTTTTCTTAACTACCTTGAGTTAAAAGGTACTGCGGTGCATAATGAATGCTACATAAGCAGACTGGACAGGGTATTTTTCTTGAACCACAATTATCAAGGATAAGATATCAACAACAGTTCTTGTATATTATGTGTTTCTAAACACCCTTTATCGTGATACGTGTTCAACTTGCTTTACTTTAGACAATATATTTCATGACCAAACATCCTTTCTTCATCCTACTCCCAAAATTCCTTCCCACACTGTAACTTACAAAGTTGCCTCTTGTCCTGAAGTTACCTTGCATTATTCTTCACTAAGTTTTGCTTCTAATTGACCAAAATAAGGGTACTATATGCTTTCAAGAACAAATTGGTGCTGCCTTCCATATCCTCTCACTAAAAAGCCACTTAGCAATGGCACTTTGACTACTGAGTACAAAAAATAAAAATTACCTTCTTCATCTACAGATATGGGAGCTGGAAAATCCATGATGCCTCTGCAATATCAGGCTTCTTGGAATTACCCTTTTTGATAGCACATTTTGTGACAGTCCCAGCCAGTGGCCCACTTCCTGCAAACACCTAACCACAGCTGAGCAGAAACAAGCTTCCACTGAAGATGCCGTGTGTCTTGCTGAACCACAGTCAGGCTCCTCCGGCAAAGGCCACTGCCTGCCTACCACACCTATGGTTAATCCATGGTTATGATGTTACAGCTCAGAGCAGGGCATGCGGGAGACCAACAAAAAAACAAGTACTACTACTCTTCTTCAGATAAACTAGATGATCTATAAAGGTTCCTTCCAACACAAACCATTCTATGATAAAAGCATTAGCTCAGTACGTAACCCAAAATACTTTATTGAATTACTTACTTGTGGGCCACCTGCAGTTAATGAGCCAAAAAAAAATCCATTAGGAGCTTTCTCAGTCTTTTGACTCATCATTTACAATCTCATCTCTTGAATGCTTTCCTTATATTTGTTAAACTAATGTGCATTTAGAATAAAATACATCAGCTGCAGGAATTTAAAGCTGTAACCACAGCCAAGAGCTACACATGCATAGGTGTATGGCCATACTGCTGCTAAGCTCTCCTGCACTGCAGAAGGATCAGCATTCAGTATACTGAAAGTACCAAATGAAAGAAATACTTTCTGTAATCTCAGATGGACATGAGCATGCAAAAAGGACTAGATGTGATTTTTCCCCATTTATAATCCAGTCTCTAAAATTAAGGTTTCTCCTGTAGTTTCTTTTCTATCTGTGCACCATGTTTTCTCCAACCACTGCTAAATCGAACTACAGAAATTCAAATTTTCTCTTCCTCAGAAGACAGGAAGAGCTGCATGTGCTCTTCAAATCACATGAGTGAAGGAACTGAAAGTGAACCAAACAGTGGAGCAAAAGGAAAAAAACATAAGAGGAGTCTAACAGTTTGAAACTTACCCCTCCAGAACAGTCTGTGAAATAGGGAGTTATTGCTACTGGGAATGCTTCAAACTAATTGCAGCACAGCTCAGAACATACAGTCCACTGAAGTCAGGCAACTATTTGTAATATCTCCATACCCAGCAAAAAAGCAAAGCAGCAGTATCATTCCCAAATTTCTACAATACCCATCCCAACTTTTATCGGTACCACCATTTTACTATTTTCTGCCTTCTGACAGTTTAGTGTGCAATCACTACATCCCTTCTATTAGAGATAAGCATGAAATAAAATTAGTTTGTGCACCAATATGTATTTGGATCAACTACTCAGAATAAAAAAAAACTCACAGTAATCTCATATTTTCCTGTCTTCACTGACTTTTTTTACATAATGTATTGCACTTTGACCACTAGTTTTTGTCCTACACCCAGCTGCTGCTTACTTCCTTGACAAAGGACAATATGCAACTCATAACAGAAGGCAATTTAAAAAGCATCATGAGAAGGGATGATACTGACTTTTAGGCATTAACTGATCAATAATCTCCACTGTAGCTAAAGAATCTCCAGAAGAGTTATTGACAAATTTTACATCATTTATTTTTAAATCAACAGTTTGGCATTAACTAGTTAGGTTTACTTTCTTTTTTCATTATTTCCTCAGGGTTAAGTACTGGGGTCATCAGAATTTCAGGTGATCATTTGTAAATCAGATTTCAAATGTGCAGCAAGATGCAAAGTATCCTTTATGTGAGGGATGGATTAAACAACCATTTATTTTAATATAAAATTACACATGCAATACACAGAAACACTGCCATATAGGCATCAGTCAGAATTTTCTACTGAAGACAAGCAGAGCAACAGTGACAACCTTTATTGCAAATTCCAGTAACAGAAGAACATCTGCTACAAAGAGGATACAGTTAATATATCTAAAATTTCAAAGAGTGAAGACCAATGTTCAGAGGAATTGAGAAAGTGTTGTATACGCAAACACTACAGTGGAATAGGTAATTTCTTTAATTAAGAATAAAAATGACTATCAGAATAAACTATACTGAAATAGTGGCTTATTTAAATGTTTAACAATACAAAATCCAGAAATAACCACATAAAATTTCACTGTAAAAGCAGATAAAGCACAGAATTTGCTTACAATACTCAATGCTGTTATTTTATGTGACATCATTTTCATTTTAGACAAACTGTGATGTAACTTTATTTAGTAAACTAAGACAAAAACTAAAGAATCAATTCTGCAATGGAATAATTTTATCTAGGTTTAAGATTTTTTTTTTTTACCTTTTACGACAACCAGTATCCACCATTCTGTGCTTAGACAATTATTCCTGGGTATAAAATAATGGGTATGGTGCTGCTGAAAGTCTGCACTGTATACTCAAAGCTTGTCTAACATTTTCTTCTTTTAATCACTTTCTCACACAGTCCTTTCCTTCTCTCATAGGAACTTTGTGTACAACATGTAGGTGCATGACACTTTTGAAAAACAGGTTATTCATTTCTTGGTGAATAAAACAGTCATGAAGCTTCCAAACTCACATTTGCTCTAAAAAGCCTAAGCTCAGAAGTTAATCAGTACTTGAATGAACATCAGACCTACCTTTACTGCCATAAGTAGGGCCACAAGTAGGCACTTCTATGAGGAAAGGCTGAGAGCTGTGGTTATTTCCCCCATAGGAGGGAGCTGAACAGGGCCTGTGGTGACAGGACAAGGGGTAATAACCACATTGAAAGAGAGCAGGCTTAGTTTGGATACCATGAGGAAATTCTTTACTGTGAGGCTGGTGAAGAACAGAGAAGTTTTCTCCCCATAAAAATGCCCCATCCCTGGAAGTGTTCAGATCATGTTGGATGGGGCTTGGAGCAACCTGGTCTAGTGGAAAGTCCCCTGCCTACAGCAGGTGAAACAGATGGTCCCTTAATAGTACAGGCCATTCTGTGATGATATTTTATAATTTGCAACACTGAATTAAAAATCTCCAAAGACAAATGTCCTACTACTTTTACGTTTCTTAGCATTGTAATTACCTCCACACCTAAAAAAAGTCTGCATTCTTTCTTCAAAAATTGACTATTACAACCCATTCTCTAAAAATCTAAGTTTGCTACATCAGTGAATGCTTTGAATTTACAAATTACAAATCTATTAGCTTCTCTACCAAAACATAATACATCCTTTATTCCTGATAGTTTTATGGTGTGAACTTGGGATTTGTCTACATTAGTATTTTGTTTCAGGTAGGGACATGTTTCTGAATCTCCTGATCTGCTCCACTTTCTGTGCTTTCACGCACATTACACTGGGGCCTTGGAACCAGCAAACTGGATTTCTTTTAGAAGATACGCTCCTACTTGTAATGGATACTGAGTTTTCTGGGCCACACTAGACCTAGTCCAAGAAAAATCCTTTAGAAACATGTATGTCTTCAGCATAACTTGTTTTACTCCACAAATCCCCTCTTGCCAGGCTGTGGGATGTACCAACACATACCCCAAGCATGACCTCTACTCCCCACATCTCCAGTGCTGCCAGGGAGGCTCCACCTCAATTTCAGGAATAAACTCAGCCTCTGCAGCCATTCAGTGTAAACCACACAAGTTCTCATTCTGGATTCACTAGGCACTGCATACATCATTTACTAATATTACACCAGTTGTGAATACCATTGCAATGCACATAAGAAATTGTATAAAATTCCCTATCATGTGAGATGTTAGCATAATACAAATTTCACATAGATGCTGCCAGCCAGATGATGCTGGAGTCTTAAAACAGAGCCCACAGCACCATCAGGAAACATCACGCAAATGTTTGGAAGATGCTGCAGTCTACAAATGATTCACATTCTTGCGCCATTAAGTGTGGCTTCCCAGTCACTTTGCACTCTTCTTTGTATTTTGATTCTGCTACCATAAAAATACATAATTTTAAAGTAGCAGCTAAATTAATTTGACTTAAGAATTTTTGTGTGAAAGTTTCAGAACAAAAAAAAAAAAAACAGCTAAACCTTCTCAGTTGTTGTTTTAAAAGGCAGGGACAGAAAGGAACCTGACATTATTTTTTATTCTCAGTCAAAAATTCCACAAACTATTTATAGACAGCTCTAATATACTTGGCAGCAAGCAGTGGAAATTGGAAATCTAGCAGAGACACTGGCTCAGCTTCAACAAGATTCCTGATTTTAAGTACATAAGTAGTTCTATTCATGTCACACCCTACCCTACTTCTGCCATGCCAGGTATAAAGGTTACCTGACTGACCACTGCCTGAAGGTTGTACATGTTCTCAGGTGGTAATCTAACGCAGCACTTCACATTAGACAGAGAGTAGAAAAAAAAAAAAAACCAACAGATTACTAAACCAAAATTAAACAATTCAAACAGTGAATTCAGTCACCTAAATTACAACTAAATCTCAACAAAAAAGATTGAGGAAATAGAGGAAAAGGGAGTAGATCCAAACTAGCAGGGGAAACAAGAGAGACCATACTGCCTACCCATCCTTAAATAAGCTATGTCCATTATGAGGCTTAGAAGCCTATTCTTAACTGATTAGACCCTATCACTAATTTGAATCTAACACTTTGCCCTCCTATTTGGAAACTTCCACTGCTATATTACTTAAAAAAATAGAAAAAACCCAAGTTTCTAGCTATTTTAAACAGCTATTTAAATTATTGAAACTCAGTTATTTTATGAAAGAACTGCTTAGCCCATTTGTACATGTTCAACGGCATCCTTTTCTGAAACCCCATTTCAGAATTTAAACCACGTCACATTTGAGAAGTGCCAGACTAGGGGAAAATTTTGACGTGTGGGCTGCACAGTAGCTTATATAGTAGAGGGAAGAGCAACGCAAATTTGATTCATACTCTTCACATGCTTCATACTTTTACCTACTGGTTTCTGTAAATTAGGGCTGCAGTAAAAAAATTGGTTTTGTTTTTTCATCATGCTAAATTATTTCTCATCTTAATTCTTAAAGGAACAAATGTTAGCACACAACAATTTATGTAGAGCTGGTGTACTGTATTTTAAAAAATTAAAATCAAAAACCCATAACCATATACAAACAAACAGAAGATTTCCCTTCTCTGTCACAAGTTAAATGGTAACAGCAGGACTTCATCAGGTCATATATTCTTAAAATATAATACTGCTGGATATCCTCTTTTCCTCTCATGATTTGGGCCTGTGCCATCCTGAAAAAATGCTAACAGAAAAAATTAAATCATTATTCATAAATAGTAACTGCAACCATCAAAAACCTATTATAAGGTTGAAGAAATGAAAATATAATCTGCTATTACTCCACGAATCTCTACCAGGAATCCACAAAACATCCAAGCTTCTGGTTCCAGATTACAGTATGACTCAGATTTACAACTGTTTCAAGACTGAAATAGTGTAGGAGTACTTGATATTGGCGGGTGGGGGAGAATCACGAGTGTTTTTGAAAAGAAGGAAATCACTGCTCTACTGTTGCACCTTTATTAGTGAGCCTACATACCATGTATCAAAAAGAAAAAAAAAAGGTCTAAGATACATCCAAAGAATAATGGTTTCAAAATCCAGAAAGCTAACTGTACTAATAAATTTACAACATTTAATTATTTCAAGCCTTTATTCAGCAGAAGGTCTAAGATGTCACAATCCAGACAGAGATCAAGGAGGAAATTTGATGGTTCTGATTGAAGCAAAAATAGGGGATTGAGAAATCAAACTGTAATTTCCAGATCTGCTATATTCTTTTTGGAACATTGGCCTGAGCAAACCGGGGAATACTGGAGTCAGTGGTATAGTGCTGCTGAGCTTCAACTCTACTTTATGACAGTAACAATAAATTAGAATTAACTGCAACACATTGCAGCTGAATTCACTGTAGTGACATAAGTGACTTTAAAGCAAGCAGTTTACTGGGAAGGGCAGTGAAGCAGCAGTATATTTACAGCACACTTTGCACATATATCAAATATAAAAATCATAAAAACACTGCATGTTTATTGCATCTAGGAAAAATATCCTCATTTGAAAGATAAAACTGTGTTTTCTTCCCTTCTTGCTACATTATTACATTGATTTTGACAACTTTTTATACTTTTTTATGTGTTTCGTTTTCTTTCTTATAGAATTAAAAAGCACTGTAGAGTTCCCAAGAAAACTTGTTTCTTTTAATGTATGAAAAAAGTTCACAGAAACTACAGACCTTGCAAAGACTTGTGCAGACTTGTTTATGCATAGTCTGGTAACTGGAGTTTTTAGACCCCACGCACCTATTCACACTGAAACTGAACTTAAACCAAATGTCACGCTGTCTGCCCAGCTATCTTCCAGTAACACAAGACAGTCTTGGTCCCTTGTTAATGCTTCACTGAACTAATTAAAGTGTAGAAGTAACCTTGCATAGTGCAACCCTGCACCCATTGTGCACCCAGCGTGAAAAGCACAGCCAAAGGGGGAAAGAGCTCCTAAGGCACTGCACCCTTTTTGCCTGTCCCTTCAATATCTGTGAAACAATGCTTTTTGTTAATAGCACGCAAACAACCTTGTGCAAAATTAATTTCATTATTTATTACGAGCTATTTGATCTACTCTAGTTACAGCAGACAGAAGTGGAGATGTCACAGAGTTTCAAGGCAACCACACCATGTAGGAGCTTCTGTTCTCACTACTGAAAAAACATTGAATTGACACAGTTCTTGCTCTAACAATGTCAGCTGGGAAATTTCAATTGCTATGATAGGAAAGGCTATTAATTAGCTACACTAACTTTCTAGAGTTGTCTAAACAATGCTGCTTATTTAATATCCTCAGGACTTAGGAAGAATAAGAGATGAACTTGCTATAACTTGCTGGTCATAACATACTGCATTCCTCAAAATGTACTGTGAATCACAACAAGTAAAAAAAGACAAGACATTAATAGAAGATAGATGGCCTGCAAGACATGATTTTACCCAGATTAGTAGCTTCTTAAATAAGAATCAGATCTTGAAATTGCTAAAGCATACTCCTAATATTAACATGTGTGCACATACTTGAATGGGTACACTCAGCACCCATGAAAGAATTCTGTGCATGGCAGCCTTGATATTTTTAGATTCTTTTGTTCAAATAGACTTGATTCATCAGAGCAAACGTGATAAGGGAAACAGCCAATAAAATGTATAATTTAGTAAAAATTATTTTGTCTCCAGTGTTTTATGCAAGATCTATATTCTTATTTGAGAAAACTCCACTACAGCTACTGCATTGATTCAAGTAATTGATTCCAAATAGGAAACTCCTGAGAGCCTCAAGGGTCATTTTTTAAAAGTCTAGAAGCTGTCTATATGTATTCAAAAATTTTTAAAACCAATAGACAAATAGGTGCACATCACTAAGACCCAAATTCTCTCCCTCTCTTTGAAAAGATCTTTTCCTTTTTTCCGCCTTCCTTTCCATGCTATCTGCTATAAATCCTGTGATTCTTGTCCTGCAAGAATAATGCTGGTGCTGTACCTCACACATGAGCAGGAGTACACCTGTTTTATTTCAAACACCACGAGGTATCTTAGAAATAAATTTTCAAAATAAATTTGTGATAAATTTGGAGTCTTCTTTACTTGGCTCATGATACACTAACATACCACTGCATGGCTCTTTTTCCTGTTACAGTACAAATAAGCTTTTCTCATTATTATAGCTTTATTGTGTCAGGAACTGTACAAACAAGAAAAAATAATTCTTGCTCCACAGAACTCATTGCTTTGTAAAAACTGGAAATATCAGCCCACCATGTTCCAAAACATAATCAAATGGCAGTGCTTTACAGGAAGCACAGCAGAGACAGGTGGGGTTAAAGAAAGCACATATGATGACTTTGTGTTTCCCAGGGACAGAACTTCCCAGGTAGCTGGAAGCACAAAGGAAAGAATGACTAGGCTTGAGTAATGTTCATAAGTGATAAAGCTATCAGTACTAAAGAAACACAGAACAACAGGAGAGTATAAAACCAAGTGAAACAGAACTGACATACAGCTACCCTGTGTTAACAACTATCTCCTCATTGTGCTTCACCTTCCCTCTCTCCCCCAAGTCACTAAGAAAAAAGTACAAAATTCTGAGCACCAAAGGGAAAGGCTTGTCCCTTTCATGAAACATTTGGAAATCCTGAATTACATTGATCGTCCTGGAGGTAGTAACAGAGACAAGAGAGATTATGTGAAAACACTTTTAATACAGTAACTGTAAGATAAGGACAGTTAACATTACCACCTTTCTATTCACTGGAAACAAGTCCACTTCTGACAGCCAGAATACTATTTCTCATATTGCACAGGACTGTAGGATACTACAGCCTCTTGCCATGGGGGTTCCCAGTAGTTAGAAAAGATAAACATAATCTTCTATTATCAGGGACTACGAACATGAGTGTTGGATAGTAGTATGACTCCAAAATTGCAAAATAAAGAAAAATAAAATGCTTTCTGTAGAGCTAGATAAGCATTTGACTAGATAGACAGTTTAGGCAGCTGCAGTTCAGCAGAGTACAGCACAACCTCAAGACAGCCATAGTATACATAACATTGGTCGAAGAGAACACAACAAAGTCTGTTTCAAAACACTTAAATATGTAATTTCACACTACCAAACTACATCCCTGACTCACAAATTACCCCTGAAAAACTTTAAATGTGTTAAAGTAGACACACAAATAATTTGCTATTTTGCTAATTTGCTATATAGATTCTAGTTTTGGCTTTTTACATAGCAAGTATTTGTCACAGAAACTAAAAGATCACAACTACTCACAGATGCCATAGTTTACAAATGAAGGCTTGCTTGTATGACCCTAAATGCACTTTCTTGTGCCTATTCTCAGTAGTCGGTAAGAAAAAGTCTCACATTATATGGGTCACAAAATCCCAAAATTTACTATATTACAGTAGCTCTAAGCATTCAAGAATCTTTCCTTCTTTTCTGTAACATGAAATTCGAACTACATCCAGATTTCCTTCTTAAATATGCACAGATATTCCCATCTGTCTGTCAACTACATCCATGTAGTCCTGTGCAGCAGAACCATAATTTCTATCAAAGTGCTTTGCAAGGAATTGGAAACCTCTATAAAATTCATTATACTTGTTTATCTCAGGGTCAAATTAACTCAAATGTGGTGGTGCATTGCACTCTGAACCATCATGTTTTAGATGCAATTTCACTGCAATTCAAAAGAGCAAAGAAGTTTTCAGAAGTTAGGTAGTTCAAATAGGTGCGTTTACAGAGGTGTGAATTGGCCCACTCCCCCTTAACTTACCAACCTAATGAAAAAGCCTATGGAAATGAAAGACAAAGAAATAAGCTTCCTCCTTTCACTGAAACACAGCCACACTTGGAGCCACACCATCTCCCTTAGCTTCAACAGGGCCAGCACGAGGCTGCCCATTTCTAATACTCCTGTTCTCAGGCTCACCATGGGACAGTCCCACCAGCAGAACTAGCAAAGGAGGTTCAAAGAAACTTGCCTACTGGGGATGAGCACTGGGAAAACCAAAGAACATCACACTGCAGTGCTCTGAAAAACCTTACCAAACCATCAGCTCCCCAGGGAGGAAAAAGCAGGCAGCCAGGAGTAACACACGCACACGCGCGCGCACACACACATGCACATGTTCTAGGGCAGGCTTCCAACTACAAAAGCACACACAGGAAGAGAGGTTTAAACACAGTAAGAGGAATGAACACCTTGGAGAAGAGAATGCCATCTAACAGGTATTTCCAAAATCCTTATCACCATATACCCTTACATTCATATTTATAATTACCTTCTGGTATGCTATCCCTACACCTAGTACACCTCATCTCTTTGACACAAGCTTTTCTGATCTACACTTTTCTTGATCAAAAAACACTCTCACTACTTGTTTACAAAAGTCACTAACTTCCTAAGGATATTTTAAAACAACTATTTCTTTCTGCAATCCAGCCTCCTTATTAAAATATATGGGATAATATAAAACAAAAATTGACTCTCTCTGTGGAAAACCCTGGCAAGAATGATTCTGATTAACACCAGATGACTGAAGGTCAAGTTACTATGTAACTGCCTGCTCCTTTGTCCATCCAGTTCGCAACCTCATTCTCCAAAAGCCACTTCAGTTGTTTAATTTGAGCATACTGACTGTTACCCAACAATGTAACTATCAATTGAAGCTTCACTTCCTGTGGATCACTCAGTTGTGCACATCTGCACACTCCCCACAACTTCCAAACGCTTTGGACTATTTCTGCGTTTGGCAAAAGAATAACAGTACCAAAAACCCTGTTAACAAAAATTTAAAGAAAAAGACCCTTACATATCTCTATGTATTTTAACATAGAGGTTTCATTGTAGATTTCTTACTAAGTGTAACAGATTCCACAACGAAAACAGTAATCCATGATAAAGAAGGTTCTACCTCTGCTTCCAAGAAAATGTATGTCGTCTGAAGGAGCTCTTTAAGTGGCAGCAGCAGATCATCACTAAACCTCTTAAAGCACTCTGCATCCACTCACTTAAACACAGCTGAAATATACAATAGACTGCGTTTCTAAGGAGCAGATGAGAGGAAATCAGTTGTTAGTAACATCTGTAAAACCAGACAAGGAGAGGAGCTGGAGTTTTAAATAAAGTAGAACATACACTGCTCTGAAAGTAGCCTATTTCCATTTCCACAACAAAAACTCAGCAACTGGGTATTTCCCAGAAGGATGCTGTTGGCATTTAAATAATTTAGGACAACTCTTCATTCTCTCTCTTCCCTCTAAGGGCCAGACTAATCTGCCTACACTGAGAATTGAGACTTCTCTGCAGAGGAGTTCAGATCATTAAGTCATGCTCCTGTTGCCTCGCATTCTTTTAATACGCCTGCCTTTTCCCACACTGACTCTGCCTTAAATGACGCCAAACCAAGACTCCCCAGTTCACTCACACAGAATCAGCAGAGGATCAGAAATGTGGAGTAACAAACTCTACGCACACACAACCATGAAACAGCTACTTATTTTCTGCGCTTCATCTTCTACCTTGTTCAACATACTTTACAGGAATACTGTCAGTATTAGTCTATCTTAATAATTAAACCTAAGATAATAAAGAGCTTTTAGGAGACTATGCAAAGAACATATTAAAACAAAAATATTTACTGAAGGTTTGCTACCAACCATGTCACATCTTAGAGCACAGTAAATTCAGATGCAAGTCAAGTTTATAGTATGCTTTTGGACTAAGCCTATTTTTAAGAAGCCCAGTACAAGCAAGTCACCACTACATACATACGTGCTCTTTTATAAAGAGAAATCAAATCATATGTGAAGTTAACCACCAGCTAGGGAAAGAAACAGCCATTTGTTGGGACACTCAGATTCAACCTGTGTATGCCTGAAAAAGAAAAAACAGTGTTTTTTTGAAGAAAGGGATGAAGAATGCTTTGGAAAAAGAACTAAGTGAAAAATATATTACTTTCTTATGTTAACACCATTTACCAAACTTGATGGGCAGTTGTATTCTTTTGGATGTAGATTCTTTTCAATGCACATGAAAAGCATTGTTACACTTTTGCACTGATGAAAGCAGATTATATCCCTTACAATTCCTTACTGGTAACTTTGTCTAATGAATAATAACAGTAAGTCACAGTTTAAGGGCTGTGGCTTTGTTGTGTGTTGGCTCTTTGAGAAACAAAAAGGGTATCTCTAGAAGAGGTTCAGTTCTGGGAAACAAGTATAAAGGAAACCTGGAATATTTCATTGTACCAGAGTTTTCCATTCCTCATCTGTTATTGATGATAGATACATATACAGCTTTCTAAAATTAGGGAGAATTTTCAAGTTGATAGAGATTACAAAACTGAAGAGTAAGGCTAATTTGTGATAAAGCAGATGTTGTAAAGACAGCATACTTGCAAATTCTTACACTGTTTATACTTCACTCTGATTGTTATCCACTTGACTATTTACTCGCTTTTCTTTCTTGATCATCTGCAGAAATACTCACAGGCTCAGCACTGACATTATATGGCAACTTTCAGATGGAATCTGCCATTATCAGTGTTAGGGCACCAAGACAATGTGATTTCTCAAGACATTTGTATATTCACTCGAAGTACTTGAGCTGGTTCAGTCCCCAGAAGGTAACCGGTTAGGCTTATTGTGGCTAAAGGCAGTCATACAGATAGCATTTCTGTTGGCCTTTGTCCTCACCACTGTATAGGTGTCGCAAATGAGTGTTTTGGGTTTTTTTAAATGATCATGGATCACGCTACAACAGGTAATACTTTATTCTGTGTCTAAAAGGTTCTAAGGTTAGAATAGCCATGGCTTTCCTTTTTAGGAAATGTAGCTGGAAGAGGAGAACAGGTATATTAGGTTTCAATCCATTAATTCAGCTGTAAAATAAAGGGTAAAAAAATACTTTCATTTTACATACATTTCACTCTATTAAAAGCCAACCTGATAACAAAATTCAGCACTTGCTCCTACAGCCTTTTTAAAGGGAGGCACTGAATTTTAAAATAGCAGAAAATGTGACACACCATGGTGACAAGTACAAGATCAATGTCAGACATAATGCCTACATGTTCAAATTCCTATTTATCTGCCTTTATATAATGAAGTATATTGCTAATTTAAGTACATATCCTTCCTGTTTAAGAGCAGATTTCCAGATATAGGGAGAAAAGCACTCCCAGGACAATGGAACTTCATAAAGTGCAAACCAAACTCTGATTTCCTGTCTAAATAAACTAAAGCTTCATCAAGACACTTCAAAAATACATCAAAGTACAATTTAATTCAGTACAGGCATGAAGGAGTTGCTTAGTAAGAATCTAACACCATGATCCTTATGCTCGTAGCAGTAATTTATACACCACGTTCAAACAAGTTTAAAGCTAGTTCAGACCACTTTGCAATCATAATAACTCATCTCCCTCAAAAAAAAAATTGTTTGATGTGATCATTTTAGTAGAGCAACACACACGCCTGAGAAACTATGCATGCTTATTTCAAATTAGGTGCTTTGAGCACTTTATTCGCTCCCAAATGCGCAGTATGGTCAGTAAGCAAGACCTCAGACTAAAAACTTAAGTTCAGCTTTATTTTAATCATCAATCATTTCTGAAAGCTTTTGCATTTTATGCTGAAGTCCTTCATAACCAACACTTTAAACTGCTATCTCAGATCAGCTATCTTCAGATTGACTTCCTTTGTAAAGCTGCAAAATATGGACGGTTTCAGAAAACTGGTGAAAGGAAGTCAAACACAGACACTTAATTCTCACATACATATTCCTGGTTTCCATGCTTTTACTTAACATTTCAAGACTTATGTACAGCTGAATATTTCAAGATATTAATTCAAAAAAAGTCACTATCAAGCACCAATAAAACTTTCTGTTCCATAGGAGTGAGGGATGTCTCTCAACTCTCCAGCAATGACCTTAACTCTCTGGGCAGATCTGACTTAAAGGATGTCATCACTGTGTAGGACAGTTGCACTGCTGCTCCTATGAATCTGCACAGTTAGAAAATAGGATTTCTTATTCCAGGAAAACTCCTTATAGACCCTAAAAGCACCTATATTGGGTTTACATGGCCAGGTTTGGTAGCAGAGGGGTTACAGGCATTGGCTTTCTGCAAGAAGCTGCTGGAAGCTTCCACTGTGTCCAGGAGAGCCAATGCCAGCCAGCTCCAAGACAGATGTGCTGCTGGCCAAGGCTGAGCCTATCAGAAACAGAGGTAAAGCCTGTGATAACTTATTCAAGAAGAAAAAAAAAAGTCATTGTGCAAATGTAACTGCGGCCAGAGAAGAACAAAGTGAGTATATGTGAAAGGAACAACTTTGAAGACACCAAGATCAGTGGAGAAGAAGGGGGGGTAGGTGCTCCAGGCACTGGCGCTGAGATTCCTCAGCACACCATGGTGCAGCCCGCCCATGGTGAGGCAGCTGTGCCCCTGCAGCCCATGGAGGACCACAGGGATGCAGAGATCCACCTGCACGTGTGGAGGAGACCCACACTGCAGCAGGTGGATGTTGAGAGGAGTCTGTGGCACCATGGGAGGCCTATGCTGGAACAGGCTCCTGGCAGGGATCTGCAACCCATGGAGAGAGAAGCTCACACTGGAGAAGGTTTCCTGCTAGGACTTGTGACCCTGTGGGGAATCCAGGCTGCAATAGGCTGTTCTTTAAGGACTGCACCCCAAGGAAGAATGGCCCATGATGCAGCAGTTCCCACTGCTGCCCATGGGAAGCACTCACACTGGAGAAGTTCATGGAGAACTGTCTCTCATGCAAGGAACCCTATACTGAAGCAGAAGAAGATTTCCTCTCCCTGAGCAGCAGCAGGCATGAACTGGGATGAACTTACCTAATCCCCATTCCCTGTCTCCCTGTGCCATTGGTGGGCATGAGGTAGAGCTGAGAAAGAGGGAAGGGTGGGGGATGGTGTTTTAAGGTCTGTTTTTACTTCTCATTTTCCTGCCCCAATTTTGTTAAATTAATATCTCTAACTCAAGTCTGTTTGGTCTATGACAGTATTGGGTGAGTGATCTCTCTCAAGGACCTTATCTCAACCCACTACCCCTTTGTTATACATTCTCTACTCTGTCCAGTTGCAAAAGGGAGTTAAAGAGTGGCTTTCATGGTACCTGGTGTTCAGTCAGGATCAGCCCACTACAGTTCCACACACAAGCTTTGCAATTCCAACTGACAATAGGGAAAGTGGACTGTGCTCCTCACTACAGCAAGACAACAAAGGGATAGGTCTTTCTCTCGAGCCTTACTCATCTACAGTGTAAAGGCAAAAGGCCTGTGTACTGTCCCACATTCCCACAACGGATGAGGAAAATTGGAAAGCTAGTATTGTGGACCTAAAAAGAGGTTAGTAACATTATCACTCAGCTATGGTATGTTTTTGGATTATCATTTGCATGAGAACTGTGATACCACTGAGGCTTTGTTACAGTGTGCATAGATGGCAGACACAACAGATAATTTAAAATCTGGAATTGAAGTAAGACAGACTAGATGAGACCTAGGCAACAGGCACTGGAAACAGCATTAGCTGGTTCAGCAACAACAGGGAGGTAGGTCATTAGTAACTGGACTCTATAAACATGCAGCTCCCAGGCATGTCCTGCAATAAAGCTGCCAGAGCGCAGAAATGCCAAATGCCACTATCAGCCAGAAAAGGGATCACAAAAAAGGAAGCTTAAACATATTGATGAAAGCCATTCACTGAATTACAAAATGTTCCAAGATCTCTACTTGTTTATTCACTTATTTGCTAAAGTACAGGTCAAATGTACTTTAGCATTACAGGAATCTAATGTTCCTGTAATACCCCTCTGCCTCAGAATACTTGGATAGCCAGAGATCAAGACCTCAAGCAATTTCCAAGTTCTTTCTGCATTCAAACACTTTTTTTTCCTTGCCCATAAGAGCAACCTCTTAGACTGATTAGATGCTCACTCAGCCACCATAATACCCTCTAAATAAATGGATGGTTCCTTTCCTCCCCTCTATTTGCCCAACCTCTTAAAAAACAGCTGCTCCTATTCCACTCTGAAAAACAGTTCTGCCACCTTTAGCTGTGAACATGCCTTAAGAAGACATCCCAATCTTTCCCTCCCTTGCCATCCCAGCTCTCCTGTCTTCATGAATCTCTCCAACCACAGACACCAGCTGAACTTTAGCCATGGAACTGACTGCTTGTTCAGTACCTTTAGATAGGAAACATGACAAATAGGAGGTGTCCTGACAAGGGAAGCTATTTCTGCTAATTACACAATCACCCAAATCCATCCCCGGCAGTGCTTCCAGCTGCAAGTTGCTGTGATCAAGAGTCATGTGTCTGATGTCATTCATCTTCCTGACTTAAGAGTAGACGTCTCTCTCAGGTAATTTTAACTGATGTTTAGATCACGGAAAGGACATATGTTCTTTCTCCATACTTTAAAAAAATTACAAATTGGAAAAAAATGAAATATGTATTCTCTCAAGTCCAGTTACAAATATTTCAATGTGGTTTAAACACATTTTGAGTTAAATCCCTGTGCACTCTCCCTAAGCACTTCCCTAGAAGACAGCAAATGGAAAAATGTAATTCTTTAGTGATATGAAAAGCAGGCTGAAGTAAATACAACAATATTACAAACAAACACCTTAATTAGGACTCTAAAATGAATCTCTATTTGAAAATTACTCTGTTGAACTCTATGTGCAGGAAATAAAGGGAAGGTAAAGTCTCCTCTTAAATTATGTGATAAGAGAAGCACATATGTATGGATTTGTTTACTGCATGTGTGTATTCATTATCTCAGTCCCAGTTACTACAATATCCCTAATGGAAGCTTTTATTTGAGCTACACCATACAATTTCATAGAAGGAAAACATCCTACCAGGGTGTACTAATTCACTGAAATATTATAATACCCTTTGTGAAGCACAGGAAAAAAGGCATTAAGCCAAGTCTTATGAAAATTCATATACAGCTAAAATCTAGAAGTCAAAGCATATGAACGTGTGTGCCTTCAAACATGGCACATCAAACAAGACTTCATTTTTCTGTTCTAAACTGCTTACCTTCAGTTATTGAAAAGTTCTTTCTAAAGGAACAGCTCCTTAAATGAGTTAAATCATTAAATTTTTAAGATACATCATTGACTAGAACAAAACTATTTGCAGTAACACTAGATATAAATTAGAAGAAAACCTTATTTTTTCCACAAAAGAACTATTCTCACAATCCTTCTGTACTCACAGAGGGACTTATCTCTATCTCCCAGTACGTGCATATGAAGCTGGAGTAATAAAACCAAGTTACAGGACCCTCTAGCAGATGAATTTTTTCTTGACTTTTAAATACAAGCAACTTCATTACAGACCTTTACCACACGCCAAAGTGTGCTCACACTGCTTGTTAGAGGATCACTCTACTGTTATATGGCTACAATTGACTTTGAATGTCTGCTCTGGTTACCCACAGTCAGTCCCAGGGGCTTCCACTTAGCAGAGGAAACACCTGCAAGGTTAAGCAAAGGGTAGTTGTGAATTACACACAATCAGATGGGTGAAACATGCAGTTCCCATCCCAATATATATAGTTTAAATGTACTTTCCACTCACAGAGGAACACAACTAGTTCACTTTCATTGCTTTGTGGAATTTATGATTTACTAAGTGTGAACACATTGAGCTTTCTTGCAAAACAAAAAATTCTGCAACCACATAAATGTATCTGGGAAAGTCCGGTAAGTACTAAAACTCACAAGATGCTTAAGTAAGAGACCACCTTGACTCAAGGTACTAAACCAAATGGTTTTGTGTGACTCCCTTCCCCCTTTCAAAACATGCTCTGTAAGCTTTCTTAATTTTGGGGAGGCTCTTATCTTTGCTTGTTAACTTCCTGACTAGTTCCAAAAAGTTGCTCCTCACAAAATAGCTGAGAAAGATATACAGAAATTCCCTCATAACCTAAAATTTAGTGTCAAATAGAATAGCAGGGGAAAAAAATCTAGTACGTAGCTATTGAATATGCTAGCCTTGATAAGAAGACACCACCACCATGATAACAATGTACCAGAAGTTACAGTATATTCAAATTTAAAGCAACTGTTCAGGGAAACAAGTCCAAACCACAACTTAGATTAGGGCGTTTTTGAAGTGTTTGCACTGATCTGTCAATTATGCTGAATTCAGTAGTTTTAACTTAGATACTCACAAGAATCAATAGTGTATATTTCAAAGCAATTGTAAAGCTTTGCATAATGAATCGTCAGTGAAGTAACAACTGCAGCAGAAAATCAAGTGTAGGGAACAAAAAAAAAAAGAACATAGAACAACACAAATACTTCACAATATTTCAGAGTATGATATCATACAGCCTGCCATAAACCACTCTGAGCATTTATTTCTACTGAGGGGATAAACACAGGAACTCAAATCTACAACCAAATTTTTTAGTATCCAATGCACTGGTACCCAGTGTTTTCTTAAAACCATGTAAACTATGGAGGATCAATTTTGCCAACCAACAGACACCTCAAGTAATAACTGGTACTGCAGAAATGCCACAGCTAGTAATTCTGAAATGCATATGAGCTAAAAACATCCCAGGCTGTCAACAAATCACACTCTCTAAATTACTGCCTAGCTATATATCTCAGCTGTTCCAGTATTTTAACATAATCATTAACTATCTGGGACAGTATAAATGGAACACTAAAACTAGAAAATGCAGAGACATCTAAGAAAGCAAAACCACACTATTTACACAGTACAAACAGTACTCATGAATTGTTAAAAAACCTGTAAGGAAATTAGTGAATTAAACTTAATAAGTATGGAAATAATGTCTACACCTTGGGAAACTTGAGTAAAAGGTATATAATGTGTGAAGGAATGTACCTAATACACCAAAGGCACAAAGTTTAAAAATATGAGATCTGCTAACAAACCACAAGACTGATAATAATTTTAAGTTTTAGCCAGACCAAGTACAAAACAATAAATATTTAGTGCTTAGTTGAAAATAATACTGATACAATTTACATCTATTTGATATTAAAACAGCAGTGACTGAAATAAAGGAATCAAATAGATTCACCTGTAAGATCCTTCCAACACCAATGCAGTAGAGCTCTTCCTCTCCTAACAATGACAGAACAGCTGAAAAAGCCATGCTCATTACATGCTCTGCTCTGATGACAAGAATGGAGTCAGATGGCTTCTGTCATGATTCTGGTTACAATTACACCTCTGCTCTTTCTCTGGCTGACAGTAGTGCATAACAACAATTACACTGACTACCTTATCTTCAATTTTCAAACTTTTTGCTATAAGGTTGTTTAGGATATGGGATTTTTTTCTCCCCTTGAATGAACATTGCTTTGAATATTATCCACATGACCTCACAGACATTTTGACTATAGATACAATACTGGCTCTGAACAGTCATTTGAATGTGTACATACTTGGACAAGTTGACATACTATTAACTTATTAGACAACATAAATTTCTACAGTGTTAAAATGAGGACATGTTCTCTTAAAGGACTACAAAACTGTTCTAATAAATTAAATGCAGTGGTTTTGCCAATAATACGATTTACATCTTAGCAAAATATATCTGTTCAGTATATCACAAAATATCACTAAAGACTGACATTCAAGAGTTTAAGATATAATAATTTATTAAGTCAAGCGATTCCTTTAGGACAGTCTGTTCTGGCTTTAGAGTTTAACTTCCTCAGAAAATTGAATAAACTGGCTGGCAAACTAATTGCTTACATGATTCAGGCTGTTATTTCAAACAAAGTGAATGAACCCAAAAAACTATTTATTCTTCCTCATCCACACCATCATTAACAAACTGACACGCAAGTAAAGTTCGGGTCCTGACAAGTGAACTTTTATGACAATTTTACTTGTCTTTCCTTAAAACCAAATGAAGAATGAGTTATATACACAGTATAGTTATCACTTCCAACAACCTCTGTACTACAGAAACCTGGAATGGTTCTAATCCAAAATTAAATGTTTTAAAGCTTGTATGTGTACTATGTTTTTCTTTAACAGGACAAAATAATATCAGTAGCACTGCAGTCTCAGTAGTCTAACATAAAACACTGTTTCAATCACAATTTTAGGGAATAATCCTTTTATGATCTCCAATAATGTTTCTCAGTCATTAGTGCTTCCAAGGGTACCCACCAAACCAAAAACCAACCTAAAGATAATGATAATTAAGACTGACCTCCTCTGCCGCCATTTCTACCTTGGAACTCTTTTCGTGTCCCTGTCCTACTACTGTAAATATTTTTTTGACATACATTTACATCTGGAAGTCAGAAGTAGGGAGATTCATCTACCGTATCACTGCACTGACTGCTACCCACTGTACAAAACTTTATAGAAATTGCCTGTAGTCTTCTGCTCAGTGCGATGGAAATTCAAATTAATATATCTAGGTGACAAATATAGTTAAGACTACATAAAGTTTGAATTTCCAGAAAGCTGAAGAAGCCAAATACCCATGCTTCCAGACTCCATTCCAAAGGAAGGCATGTCCTAGTTTCTGCACTATACCACCTCAGAGACTTTTCATAACTCAGCCTCTGCTCTGAACATCAAAGCCTCACAAACTGGTCCTGAAAGTGCTCCATTACAGTACCAATCAGATATAAACCACCATCATGTCAAGAGTTAAATAAATACCAAACAAAATGGTAACATTAGAAATTCAGTTCTCTAACCTAAGCTCATGTTATAGCAAAAAAAGAAATAAGATCAGCGTCCCTGGAGGTACTTTAAACATGTGTAGATGTATCATTCAGGGACATGGTTTAATGATGGACTTGGCACTGCTGGATTTGCAGTTGGACTCCATGATCTTGAAGGTCTTTTCTAACCTACATGATTCTATGATTCCAAGATTTACTTAATTTACAGCTGATCAATCACAGAGCTTTGGTTTGAAAAATATGTCCCTCAAGAACAGGACCGATTTCTCAAACAACATTTTTTCCCCTAAAATAATTACTTGCACAACATATGGTTCTGTTTTAAACTCAGATAACTGTTATGGCCTTTGAGATAAGCAGAAATGGCTTAATATTTGTCCCAGTAAAAGCTAGGCCAGGATTATATAGAGACACATAAAATCAATTACTTATTGGATATAAAACTCTCAAGGCAATAGGAAGGCTGGAAATATAAACCAAAAAATACTGTTGCCCAATGCCCTACCAAGCCATAATTCTTGTTAGTCGGTGCTATTCCAATATTTCACTCATCAGTATTCCTCCTTCTCAAATTTTTATAATTATAGTCATCATCAGAAAGAAGGTTTGAAAAATTCACCAACTACAGGGAAACAGAGAAACATTCTCTGGAGAGCTCAATGCCCACATAACAACCTTGGTGAATTTAGTATTTTAATTAGCAGAAAATTCTAGACATTTTAGCTGTGCAACTGCATAATGGAAGGCAACTGAAGTGATGCCTTTCCAAGCATGCATTTACCTTGCATACTGCCTACTGCATTCAAACCCTTAACATAATGACATCTGCAAGGCTCTGCTCAGCATCAACATTACAGTCCAGAGCTATGCTGACAGCAGTCTTGTTCAAATTCATGTCAATACTAAATCAGCTTAGTTTGGAAGAGCTAAAAGCAGTTGTACAGGAAGGTAAAATGCTTTAATAGGACATAGTTCCCAGTCTTACTTTTTTCTCCCAAAACAAATAAATGGGAGAAATCAAAGTGAAAGCTAGAGAAAGGGCTATGCTACACAGTAAATGCTTGCTTTTGTTTTGGATACTATAGCCTGGGGATGATAAAGCTCCTTTCCTTTCAGCAGTGAAACTGGTCAGAACTTCAGACATTTTTAACAAAAACTGTTAAGAGAAACTAATTCCTCACGAGGATGAAGTGACACAGTGTGCTGATCAAAATCAGAAGCGCCTTCTCCTTCCTGGCAGTGGCACTAATGGATGGTGATGTGTTTCTTAAAAAGGCAGAAGAAACTTATGAAGCCTTCTTGGCTGAACTTTCAAAAGTCTAGATTAAAGGTCTATGAACAACATTATCCACAAAGAATTTAATTTGGTTGGTTTTTCTCTAACCAAAGATTATGCTTGTGATTTAAGTTTTTGTAAGGGAAATGCTGACAGTAACACCTAAGTTACAGTATCACAGTTCAAAACGTTTTACTTAGGTCAGGCTGATGAGCAATATCACAATTATAATTTTGACTTTTAATTTCAATTCCGTGATGAGTATAATAAAACCAGCACACTGAGTTTGTTAAAAAACTTTTTCACAGAAATTAAATTTTTTAAAGTACATTAAGTACACAAACAGAAGAACAGCTTAATACATCAAAACTTGAGATTTTTGCTACCACTTCCTGCTCCACCATTAGCTAACTCCTTTTCAGTTGTGCTTGTAGTTTACCTTTTGACATGAAACGCTTTTGCTTTACTCAATATGCATTTAAGACTGGTCAGTACCCCACTTTGTTCATGCAAATATATCCACTCAAAAATTAAACTTTACCACTTTATAACATAACTATTTGGTTACGAGTAGTGGCATAGTTGTAGCTCTGTTTGAAGAAGGCTTCCTTACTTTTCTAGTCATGTAGGTATGAAATGGGAAACACTCCTACAAGTTTATGTAGTACATCTACATTTTTAGAGTTTGGACTGATTGTTGCACCACAGGCATGTGCTGGACAAAACACTTTGCAAAGGTGAATCTGAAATATCTTGAAGTTTCAAACACAAGCTTGCTTTTTTAACAGTGAAAGAGATTCCAATTTCTTGCGTTCAATCGCATGTTTAGAGCAAAGGCCTCTACTTCAGAAACTGCTGAAGCACGGCCCCTGTCACTATCTTCCTCAGGGCAAGGCACATGCTCAGCTCTGTGCCAAAGGCTGCCTCTCCTGCTTGAGGCCCATGGACACAATCTATGCTCGACTTCATAAAACAAACACAACTCCCTGAGAAAACATGAGACAACTCTCTTTGTCAAGTATCTGTGGTTTTGATCTGTCATGTGTTACTACGCCACCTTTACACGGTAAAAACCAACCTCAGCACATTTACACAAATATTTTTCATTAGCAGTTCTGTTTTAAAGATGGGCTTATACCAAGGAATATATCCAAATCCTATTCGGGTATGAACTGCAGATACGCTGAGCAGAAGCAAAGGTCCCTGAAAGGTCTTCCAGGCCTGTGCTGATGTGTCACAAACTCATCACCAGTGCCAGCCCCCGACTCCGCGGCCCGGAGGGGCCGCCCTGCCCTCGACACTGGGCCTCGTTCGTCCTGGCCGGACGTGGAACATCTCCCAAGCATCCATCCCTATTATCCACAGGCAGCGATTACTCGTGACTCAGAGGATTTGGGGCTGGCTTGTTTGTGCGGCCCCGCGCCAACTCCGGAGTTCCCGGCAACGCACATCTGCGGGAGAGCAAGCCCAGGGCAGCTGGGCCAAATCCCAGAATCCCGGCCGCAGTTTTAAGGACTTCCCAGAGGAGATTTCCGTCCACCCCCACAAATAATAAATAAATAAATAAACAACACACAAAAAACCCCAAACAAAACAAACAAAAAACCCCGGAGCGAATTTTGGAGCAGTCGAGCTCGAAGGAGGACACGGGGCAGGGGGCAGACAAGGGAAGTACGGGGACACCAGCCGGCC
>VXBC01013226.1:406609-454963 GCA_013399945.1 Ploceus nigricollis
GGGGGCGGGCCCGGGCCGCCGCGCTCGGCGCAGCACCGCCCTGCCGCCACCTCCGGCTCCTCCTTCGTCACCTCCTCCCTCCCCTCCCACTCCGTCGCCGCCGTGTTTTGGGCCGCCCCGTCCCAACGAAGCGGTCGCCGTCGCCAGCCGTGGAGGCTGAGGCCGCATCCGGAGGAGGGAGGGTGAATGTGCCGGCGGCTGAGCAGCCCACATCCCCGGCCCACACAGGACAACCCAGTGGGTGTTTGAGTGCGCTGGCTCTCCGCCCTGAGTAAAACTGCCTGAATCCAAACGCAGTCTGTAAAGCACAGGGGTACTCTGGCAGCTGGCGGCTGCTGTGCTTTCTGACCTCCAAATCTGCATTTCAACAGTGAGAGCGAAAAATGGCCGTGGCAGCACAAAAAGTGCAACTGCTGTTCATGCAAAATTATGGACCCCATAGAAATTCCTTGTGACACTTCCTGTTTGATTACAGTTGCCCGTTTTCCTGCTGCATAGTTACCTGTTGTCAAAACCAAGTGGGATTCACAGTGCAATTTTGATATTTTGCTTTAATTTTGCCATGCCTGCTGCAGACCATGAGAAGTGTTTATTGACCCTGTTCGACTTTGGAATAACAAAGTATTGCCATTCCCGAGAAAAGGAAAACTTATTTTGGTAAGGCTTTACAGCTACACCTTGAAAGCAGATGTGTTGAGTCAGATCAGAGTTCTGGCACCACAAATAGTCATTGCTATGGAGAGTGCTCTATGCTATTTCTTCTCATTCATCTCATTTTTTCATAGAACTATGAAATCATTTTGGTTGGAAAACACCCTTAAAATCATTGAGTTCAACTGTAAATATATCGTTGACAAGTCCACTACTAAACCATGTCCCCACATGCCACATCTACATATCCTTTAAATACCTCCAGGAATGGTGAGTCAATTACTTGCCTGTTACAATGCTTGACAACCCTTTCTGTGAAGAAATGTTTCCTAATACCCAATAACTTTTTCTGTCACAGCTTGATGTCACCTCCTTTCATTTATTGTTCTGTGATTTCTCCTGCATTTGTTTCCAAATGACCATCTATTTGGGAAGGAAGATAAATATATTGGGGGGATGTCTCATTTGAAAGGGAGGAGATGTTTATTTAAGGGTGAGTATCCGGGTGAAGATTCAGCATTAATAATTGTCATGAAAGAAGGAAGGGAAACCAGACAAGCATAAATGCTTTCCAAGTCTGGGAAGTTGTGGTCCAGAAACACCCTGAGGTGGCATCATTGAGTTTAACAGTTCTCAATGGATTGGTCTTCAGTACATTGGCCTGTAGTCACAGTTTGAACCTATGAGTGTTCATCTCTCCAAAGCCATGAGTTTGCACATAAAATTAACATTTCATGGAAGAAGAATACACAGCCTATAGTTTTATACAAATATGTAAAGCAGCTTGGCCAACAATCTTTTAGGTTTCTTTCTACTCACAAGTCTAACTAACTTCTTAGTGAAACCTCAGGTGGTCTTTTTTTCATGCACTCTATCCCATTCCTGTATTTTTTTAAAATTATTTACAATGGGGCACTAAAGGAATGCTCAGGAAGTCTGGTCTGTAGCTTCTGAGAGAGGCATTACTGCTTTTATGAACAGACACCACACAAAACCTATGAACACACAGAGACTTCTAACCCTCACACAGTAATTACAGCTGAAACTGAGAGGTGTGGTATGATTCTCTTTCCATAGATTTTAGTTGCATAACAAAGAAGACAACACTAATTATCTTTTAAGATTAAATGCAATTCCAAACAACTCAAATATCTCTGTTGGCAAAACTACTTTCAACCTACTGCACAAACAAGTGGCTCCCCTTTACCATGTACCCAGGTTGATCATTCATGACAGAGAGCAGAGCATCTACCCCTGGCATCAGGGGCTTAATTCCAACATCCTTCTTAAAGATGCAGAGTGAAGATTGATATGCAAAAGAGTCTTGCCTCAGTACTAAATGAGCTTGGCAAACTAATGATGAGATACCAAAGTGATGATCTAAAGAAAAAGAAGAACTGCAGGAGCAGTTTGCCTGCATATGAGACGAGCCGAATCTTCTAAGTCCAGGGAAGAAAATGTGTTAGTAGTCCAGATAAAACATGGATGTCAAGCAACATCTACTCACATAACACCCTTAGCAGGTCCACCAGATCTATGAACTTCTTTCCTAGCCAAGTAAAAAGTCTTATTCATTTTTGGCATTTTTTTCTACTCCTTTTGGTCTCTGCTGAGAGCTTTCTTAATCTCTTTGATGTTTTGGGAGAATATCTTTACTCCCATGCCTGAAAAGTATGTTGTAAATCACAGTCATAACTTTATGTACATGAAATTCTAATCATGATGGCATTTTTTGTTTGGATTGTTTTTCTGTACTGTTATCTGAAGATGACTAATAGAAGTTTATTACTAGGAATAATTTTAAACTGGCACAGATGTTGACAGCATCTTTCTTTTGTATTTGAAGGCAGGTGAAGATAAAACAAAGCACACATGCTTCACCTTGAACCAAATCAAGATTGCTGTTACAGGCAGTTATTCTTCTGTCTGATGCTTTTGGTTGGCACATGAAGTTACTGAGGTAGCTTCAGCTAGAATTATCAGGCACCCACTGACAATATCAGCCTATGTTTTTTTTCCTCCTGTACTTTTCTTTGCAACATTGTTATGTTTTTACTGATCAGTTGAATATAGTCACTTCAGCTGCATTTTACTTCCTGCTAAATGCACATCCATTTTGCCATCCTTGCTCTTCTTTTCTTTCCTTTTCCATCAGTTCCTTTTCATTTTTTCATCAGTTCTCCCAGTTCAGACTATGGTGTTAGCAAATGCCACCCACAGATTTAACAGCAGTTTTATGGCCCATTGTGAAACTACTTCACATTTAATTCCTTTCTCTCTATTCCTGCTCTGTGTAAAATGAATGTGTAAAATTGGAGAAGATTTTACAGTGTCTCCCTAATGCCAAGTCCTGGTTGGAACCTCTCAGCACCATTTTAATAAAAAGTGATAATGAGGACAATTTAAGGTGTTGACTAGATCTCAGCTAAATAAAGTAATAGTATTCTTCCTTTACCAATCACATTATTTTCTGTCCCATAACTTCCCTTTACATGAAGTCATAAGAAATATTGCTATAATCAGTACTAGTACTTAACTTTTTGGTGAGCCCTCTACCACATCTGAATTTACTTGAATTTACTTCTGTTTCAAGTTGAAGTTTATACTAACAGGGACAGCAATGGAATTCTAAATATTCTTATTAGTTTTTAAAAAACCAATTATTTATAAACAGTAAAGCATAGCAAATAGGCAGCAGAGGAAGTGAATTTCTCTTCTAGACTTACATTTATTTTGCAGCACAACATATGAACTCTGGGACAAAAGTTATTTGTGCCATCTATTCAGTCATTTATTTTTTCTAACAAACGGTTGTTTGCACAGCAGTTGTCTAAAGGGTGCTACTAAATTACATTTTTATACAATGTTAATTTTAACACTAGTCCACAGCTACCTCGAATATAGAGTACCCTACATAACTTTACTGCAAAATGATGAAAGACAGTGGAAGATGTTGTCAGAAATGTCTGGAGCAAGGCTACTGTGCTAAAAATATATAGCATACATCAGAATCTGCTTACAGTGTGCTGGTGTACATATTCATATTGCTCTTTCATACTGGAGAAAATATATCAAATGTGTTAAGTCATCATTTATTTCCCTGGTATTTATTATTAGTATCACTGTGCAGTCTAGAGGTCAGTCAAGAGCAGGGTCCCATTTTGCTAAGGACTCTACAAACACAGGACATGCTGTACATTTAGCAGTGAAAATAGTCCAAATATAGTTCAGGTAACAGCAAATGAAGTGTGCCTAGAGACAGTGACACTGTAGCTGCATCCTTGTATCTTGCATCCACCCAAACTAATTTTGTAGGGCACATTAGTTTAAGCACTTATACTCCACTAGCTGCTTCTGGGATTCACGTTTGTTTCTTCAAACCACTGCAGAGCACTTGCAGTAAGTCACTGCTCTTTTTCCATGCTTTCTGGACTGAGGACCTATTTGTAGACAGTTTGTAAGCTCTTTGCTCTCTCTCTTCTCCTAGAAGCTAAACAAAGTAACTGTACCCCCCTCAAGAGAAAGGGATTTTTGTACAACAAGTTTTAAGAACTGTCTACAAAATTTCTTACTTCAGTTAAAAGTACTTCATGTCCCTAACGTGATAGTAGTTGGGGTTTTCTTTGCTCGTCATCCAAATCTGACTGTCTCTCTTACATGTATCAGATATTATGCTTTAAATATTTTTACAACTGTTTTATGTTCAACTGACTCTGCAGAATAAATCATGAATTGTGGTCATAAGTTCTGTAGTTTCTCTGACAGTAATAGCACTTCTGTCATATGCTGCATGAATTGCAATTGCCTAATTTTGTAGTTTTAAAGAGTTCTGGAAATGTTGTCCAAGCTTATTCATTTATTGAAGTACATCGCTGCTCCTGAAAGGACAATCAAACAGAAGTAACATCAATTTGGAATAAGCCATGTGACAAAGTGTGACCTAATTCAGCCTGCAATTACACCGCATAACTTATTGCTTAGATAAGTGCAAGGTGGTAACACCACCAGTATTGAAACTGCTTTTGTTCATTCCTTACTGTTAAGTAAAGCAGCTTAACTCTTACTGTGGCAATGTGGACCTAGATGACAGGCAAAGATCAACAAGTGTGGTGATATCTTCATTCTTCTGCCTGCTTCCTTAATAACAGCCCCAGAAGTGCTTTAAGAACTATTATATTAACATTATTTTACTACAAAATTTCCAGTGCATTAGATAAACAGCAGTGGTTATCTCAAAGTGGTTGAATAGTATCAGAAGATAGGAGATAATCAGAGTCTATAGTTACATTGCATCCCAGAAGAAGATTTAGTCTTTCACTCCAGTTGTTAGAGACCTAAGGCTGCTCTTCGCAGCCATTCTCATACCTTTGGATTTATTTTCTCAGGATGAAGGAACCAGATCTGCTTGTTGATACCTGGAGAAACTTCCATCACTGAAATCCCTGTTTGATTTTTACACATTACTGAATAAAACATAATAAACCCATAAGGAAGGGCTGAGTTTAAAGTCTAGTAAAAACAACGTATTTATAGCTGAAGATAGTTGTATAAAGATTTCAAATATCTTTTAACAATTATCCAATCACAAAAGGAGCTCAACTGTTCAGCTGATTCATGGATAAAATTAAGAAGTAAACTATTGTTTTAATTTTAGAACAAGCCCAAAGACCAAAGGGAAGAAAAAGGCAAAAAATCCTGAATATGCAAAAAAAAGAAAGAAAAAGCCAAGACAAAAGACTTCATGATTGCAAAAAAACCCCAAAAATCTTTTCAATACTAACAGAACATTTCATAAGCAGTTTTCAAAACCTAAGAGGCTAATTAGTCAGTGTGGAAAGAACTATTAAAAAGCCCACAAGTTGTTTTTTGGTGGATTTTTTCATTTTTTAAATTAAATTTCTTTTTTCTTGCATACAATTTTTGAAGCAATTATCTTTTCAAGCTCCATACTGACACTGGTAATATTCTTGATTTTTAATTAGGTTAAATTAGAACCTCCTTTATCTGGCCTGCACATGCACATTATGTCTCCACTGGTCATTAAAGCAGAAACAGCACAAAGTCTGAAGTAGTGAACTACTTCTAAAGTACAGCAGTTTAAAGTTACTGAATTTATTAAAGTTTGAAGAAGCACAATAAATTGTAGTTTTATAGCGGTAATCATGTTCTGCATGTTGATAGATCTGGAAGAAAAGGCAACAAGCGTAATATGTTCATATTTTGCCCAAATAGATTTTTTAATCTTGTTGAGTGCAGCTAGTGTTTAGTCACGGTTCCAGACCATCTGTTTCTACTATGCACCCATAACCTCCAAGTGGAAGACTTTGAGTCCGAGGGAAGGATCCCAGACACAGAAGTCCTCAGCAAAAGAAAGCTGTGAACCTGTTAGAGTGAGTCCAGAGGATGACCATGGAGATGATCTGACGGCTGGAGAACCTCTCCTATGAAGACAGGCTGACGGAAGTAAAGGTGTTCAGCCTGGAAAAGAGAAGGGTCCGAGGAGACCTCAGAGCAACCTTTCAGTAGCTAAAGGGGCCTTATAAAAAAAGAGGGAGGCCTTTTTACATAGGTGGGTATTGATAGGACAAGAAAGAATTTATCTAAACTGAAAGAGGGCAGGTTTAGATTAGGTATTAGGAAGAAATTCTTTACTGTGAGAATGGTGAGTCACTGGAACCATTTGCCCGGAGAAGTTACAGTCGTCCCATCTCTGGAAATGTTCAAGGCCAGATTGGATGGTGCTTTTAGCAACCTGGTGGAAAGTGTCCTTGCCCATGGCAGGGGGCTTGGCACTTGATATCTTTCAGGTCCCTTCCAACGCAACCTTATTCTATGATGGACGATTCAGGGACTTAATCCAGCCTCCTTCCTTAGTGGATGCCAGAACTCAAGTCTACAATTCTCCAGGACCAAGAATGAAGTGGTTTGTTTTTCTTACATGATGGCAGTTGAAATGATGCTGTTTTAAAATTCTTATCAAATTTTGTTTGGCTTAGCCATATCTAATGCCCTTTCATTGATGTGATTTACGATTTGGGGAGAACCATGGCTCTAAACTTGTAGAGGTGGTGATGAGCACTCTGTAGGATAACTGCTAACTTCAAAGGGAGGAACCCCTAGAGGAGTCAGATATTCAGAGTGGGATTACGTAACTTCAGTCTTATTCATCCTTTCCATTGTTCCAATCAGTGGAAACTGTCCTTCAAAGTCATAATTTGGGTCTTAAGGCATGACTGAACTGGATTTGACAAGAGGAACTACAGTGTTAAATCCAAAAGCAGTGGTATCTCTTAGGTTCATGAGAACTGAGAGTCAGATAATCTAACTATAGTAAGACCTTAAGATAAGCAACAGGATAGTCAGGGTTAGATGAGAGGGTCTTCTAAGAGGTTCTCTCAAGCTGTTAAATACAGATGGAGCAACTGACAGCTACTGGCTTGAGCAAAAGCATTCCAAGGAGTATCAGACTTTTCTGCCTAAACTTCTGAACATGACAGTTATTCTGTCAAAAGTCCAAATTTATAGCAGACACATACACACCTCTGTGTGTGTGTGTGTGTATGTATTACATTAAAATACACTGTTCCACCTTCCATTCTTACTTAGGTACTTTAATCTTAATAGTACTCATTTTAAAAAATCCTAAGAGTCATTCTAGTTCTCACCTTCCCTTGCCCCAAATTACACGGTTATTAAAAAATTGCAAGGCTCTCAATAAGACTTTGCATATGACTTGACTCATAAAACTTGGTGATGCAGTAAAGCTAAGACATAAACCATGTGCTAATATGTTAAGAATGCCAGGGATATACAAAGCTCCAGATGTCCCCAAGATTAACACAAGCTTTTTAGTTCTGAAGTGTATACGAAATATGCATGCAAATTAGAACTCAAAGCAAATTTAATTTTGTAGTTTGTTTCCATTTACAAAGGTATTTTATAGACCATTCTAGTCTACTCTGACAAAACCGCCTTTAATTGAAATCCCATACTCAAACTTTTCCTTACCTTTCCGTAAAAGCAAACCTATATTAAACCGCTCATAGGACAGAAGCAAGTGCATTTCAAGACCCTGAAGATGTACCTTAGTATATTCAAGTAATATAAATGAAAATAAAATGTCCTAAATTTAATAATTTGGTATTTTAATTTGACCTTGTGGTAGGGTGATATCGTGTAGTGAAGAAAGATGCATTACATTTTTGTTTTAGCATTTCCCCATCTTTTAACTAAAATACAAAAAAATGTGAAAGGAAGATTAAGATTATGACATTCACATTCTGTCAGCTATTCTTCAGAGAACATATCAACAGTACATTTTACATCTAGTCATTAGAGCTACAGGAGTAAATTAAAGCCTGAGTGCCTAAATCCCATTTGCATCTTTCAATACATCTCCCATGAGTGACAGTGGGAGATTCACAGCAGAAGAGATGTCCTAATATTCCCTGTTTCCCTGTAGCTAGAGATATCAGTGGGTTACAATTAGAATGATCATTTGGAGGAGCATTTCAATATACCAAAAATACATTTAGGACTAAACTCAGTTGGTTTACATTTTAGTTCTTCACTGTGCCAGACAATTTGGCACTTCATTTTTCCCTTTTAAGCTTTAGTCCTGCTATGTTATGCTGCTCATTTATTGACATGATTTTTTAAAATATATTCCTGTTAGGCCTCTACAATAACACTGAAATATTTTCAGGCTATATTCAGAGACTTTTGAGTTAGAGGCTGTATCATGAACTGCAGGAATTAGCATTGTTCCCCAAAGTGAATGAAACTCCACTAATATCAGATTTGCCTGAAATCACTCTTGGATCAAGCTTCAGATTTTCTGTTTGTGAAACATTCAAGCATTTGATGAAGTTTCACTTGTCTGCAAACAGACATCTGGCTTTTTTTCCCCACTGGAAAAAAGTGATAGGGGCTAATAAACAAAGGCTTTTGTTTGTTTGCTACAGAACAGCTGCTCCTAATCTACCCTGGACTCACACTGGTATTGCAGTATCAAGAAGGATGTAAGCACACACACGAGAGGACAGTGAGAGGCTGAAGGGCAGATTTTCAACACCAGAAAACCCAGTAGTAGTGGATTCAGATGCAATTTAATGCAATATCAATGTAGTTTACTGCAGTCATTTATTACATTGTCCTTTAGCCCCAAATGTGCAGACTAGTTTATTACTGAGCTTGCATAATTGCATTGCAAGAGATATCTGGGACTCCTGGAAATACTGGCAGCAGGGATAGTTTTCATGAGAACTAGCATGTGAGGCTCTTAAAATTCAGAAAAACATTTTGTTATTTTTCAGTTACTTGTTTATTCATGACTGTCCAGGTCCAAATGGTAAAGACACAGTCTCTGTCAGCTCTAAACCCTCTATCACTGTTCTTGATGACTGGCCTTTGTCACAGAAAACCAGCTAGCTGACACTGCTGCACCCATGTCTCATTTTACTCCCCTGCATGCCCTCCTCCCCGTCCTTAGTCATCACAGATCTAGAGCTGGAAAGATAAAAATTGAGGGGAAGCCAGTATTTCCTCACACTTAATCTGTGTGTCCAGAGACAGTATACACTCTGGCCATGCTGTTAATCTTTACATGCTGTGAACAGATATAGCTTTCTAGAGAAGCTTCTGTAGACACCAAGGAGAAGATAAAACTCCTTTGGTTGCTTCCTTGGAAGACTTCAACTTCCTAGCCTGAATGTGGACGTAAAGCGCAGGAACAAATCCTGGCAATTTCTTCCTGTAGGCGGAGATAAAATCTGATGAAAAGAGGGGCAGAACTATAAAACTTCATTCCAGCAATCTGCGGCATCAAGAAACCTATCAAGACAACCTCCCATTCAGCTGCTGTTGGGCTGTTTGCAGGCAACATCCTGGCTTTTCCTGACCAGGCCCAGTACAGACATGGTGCTTGTTGCTCTAAGGATTGAAGGTTTCTTGACAAAGGAAAGGTCACTGAATGTTCCACATATTGCTGCAAATTTTCTGTAGACTCTTAGTTACTCATTTCTTGCTCTTCTGACTAGTAGTGCAGAGAAGTGGAACTTTCATATTTCAGTTTGCTGACTCCTTCAGCTGCCCATAAAACAAACCTAGACTAAAGTATCACTTTCAGTACAGACAGTTCTGCATAGGATAATCCAGCCTACCTATAAGATCTACTTAGCTCTGTGACAACTTGTGACATTTAGGCTTTGCCAGAAAAGAAAAAAAGGAAAGCCAAGAGTAATAGAAGATTGGAGTGCTGCTGACAGGCCATCCGTGGAAGCTGGCACAAACTGGCACTAAATAAAGAGATAACACCTTTGCTCCAGTTATCCTCACTGACCTTGTAAAAAAAAAGATTTTTCTGAGTTTCCAAGGTAAAGAATGAGGTAATATTTTTTTACCTAACATTTTCTTTAAACTGGGAAGATTTTGATGGTGGATGTCTTACTGCAAAAATGTACAGTGCCCATAGTTCAAGGATTCTGTTTTTAGGCATTCTACAGTGTATTTAGGAAACCAAATTGAAAAACTGTCTTTGTAAAATATAACTATAATTCATGACATCTATGTCTGGAAATCCAGCAGCCTCTTAGTATAACTCATTAGTAAAAAGCCTATTCATCCGCCTTTAAAAAAACAAGGACAGTACAAAAGCGAAAGACAGATCCATGAAGTAGAAATTCACAGAGAGTAGAGGTGCAAAGGTGAAGCCTCTGATACATTTTACTGCAGCCATTAAGGTTCATTTATTGGGAAATTCTTCCTATGTGTAGATGTGTACCAAACACATGGAAATCTCTTGAGTGAAATTTATAGTTGCAAATTGCTTACAAATTAGATTGCACTGGAATATCAAGCAGCCCTCCCCTCTTATTTTAATTCCTCCAAGAAATGCCCTAGCCCACATAAGGAATATATAAACATTTTTGATATATGTCTATATATACATGCATAATTCATATGTTGCATGAAAAGGTACTTTAAACTGCAGTGCATTCAAAAGTGAATAAATGTTAGCAATGGATGCACAAACAGCTTTTATTCTGTATTTGTACATGCTTATTATATAGGGCTCTTCAAATATTAAAGTAGTATTTATTCTCCTACTGTTCTTCTTAGGTGGCTAGCAGATAATATTCCCATCATCAAATGGTTTATTTTTTAAACCTGTTGCTAACCTGTTCAACAGACTGCTCAAAAGCTGCATGTCTGGGGTAGAAACCCCTTGACTAATAATTATAATTAAGTAATGAAGATAATGCCACTATATCTGGTGATTTGGCAGGTAAGGGAATACATGAAGAAACAGAATATATAAGGATGAGCCAGTCTAGAAGATATGCATCCTGTAGTCTTCAGGGTATTCACTAATAAAATTACTGTATGACTTGTAATTATATTTTGTAAGTTAAAGGAGAGCCAGAATTATATCTAAGGGATTGGAAATGAAAAGATAGACTGATTAATTTTTTGGTTATATATAAAGAAATAGTAGTAATTACAATTTGCTAAACATACCTTGAACTATCATAAATTTAATTAAGATCATAAATAAGAACATCTATAAGTATCTACACCAGTGAGGACTGATAACAATTCAAAACATGCCGATGCAAAGGCATATGGCACCTTAATGTTTTAGGTCAGAATTTCATTAGATTATTAGATACAACTATAAAACCTGATGGGACTTGAGGACTTATGGATAGAGGAGAAATTCCACAGTCAACAGCAATATGAGTTTGAGATCACAGATTCACAGAATATTTTGAGTTGGAAGGGACCCACAAAGATCAAGTCCACCTCTTAAGTAAATGGCTCATATGGGAATTAAACCTACAACCTTGCTGTTATTAGCACCATACTCTAACAAGCTGAGCCTAGTTAAATACAGAGAAAGCCTTCATTAAAAAAAAAATAAGAAGAAAAAATATTTTATACCAAATTTGACAGAAATTTTCAAGAAAACTTTCTAGTTAGCTTGAAAAAGCATGGGTAGAATTCTACATAAATTTGAAGTCAACAACAAAAGACCCGTGAACTCCTGTGGGAAGCAGACAGTATTTTGTGCTATTTTATTCAACATAAAGTTTTTACACTGCATTTATTGCTGTGGTCTCTGAGTGTTTTGCAGGGCATTAGGGTAATGACCGACATCTATCTGCCACTCAGCTGCTTCCTTGGGGCAGAGGTGAAGGTGTGCTGAGTGGTGTGCTTTTCTCCAGAGCTGAAATGGACAGACCCCCCTCGGTTACTCCAGTGTAAGTATGAGAAAACTGCAGTGGATGTGGATGCAGGAGGTGAAGTATATCTGGAATCAGACACATATGCTCTGTGGCTACCACACAGATCTGGCCACTGAAAGGAGCTCTGTAATGTTGCCAATGTAGAGAGGCTGCCAGGACGAAGGTCTAAGCCCATGTCCATACATCTCCTCAGCAGCCTGGCTGTATGGCTCTTATACCAAGGTCTGAGCAGTGCTAGCAATGAGGAGCTGCAGGGGTAAGAGAATTTGCAATGACATTTCACTTTCACTGCATTATACTGCCAATCTTTCATCTGCTGAGTTATCTGACCTATATTTCATCCTGTCCAAAGTAGCTTAATTTCTAAGAATCTTCCTCTTTGTACATTTTTAATTCAGAAGAGTAGCTTGTACTGATTATTGTGCAGGACCTCTGAGTTTTACCAGAGATGGAATACTATCTAGATTTATTTAGCTTGCTCAGCAAACAGTCCTTTAAGAGTAATTATTGACAAATCAAAGAAGTCAAGTTAACTGCTGCAGGGATACAAAGGGATCACATAGAATATCTTAATCAGAAATATACTGTTTGAAACAAAATGTCATAAAATAGCAGTAAATTGAAAAATGTAAAACATCTGTTAGATAACCCATTTGCCATTTGATCTACTGTCATAATTCTTAAGGAAAAAAAAACTGAAACAAAACAACAAAACCAAAATGCTGCTGTATCTGATCACTGGTGGAATACAGATGATAGAATTTCACTAATCCGATGATACAAAATTATGGAAATAAAAAAAATAAAATAAAATGCCCACTTCTTAATTTGAGTCTAATGATATCCAAATGACAATGTCTGAAATTACATCTTTCTAATTAATATTGAGTTTAAATAGTGTACTTAGAGATTATATTGCTAACTCTAGGGAACACCTAAATAACAGATCAGTCATCTGCTATTTTATTTGAAGAGTACTGATTATACATCTGATATAGCATTTCCTCAAATACTGTTCTTCCTTGATATGAAAACAAAGAAAACAGATGTGATTTTTTCCACTGTAACAGGCAACATTTCATAAAAGAATTCAAGGCTGAACAATCAACGAAGTCCCATTACAAATGCAAGAAAATTAAACACCATCACATTTTGTTCTTACATTTATGAAAACATTCAGCTTGTGTGTCATGCACTCCCCGCAGGAAAAAAACAAGTTCAGCATTATGTAAACAACAGCAGTGTCCTTACCTGGGGGAAAGCTAGGGAAAGTCACACCATGAAAATTTTCAATGTAAAGGAGCTATTGAGGTTGTCTCCTCCCCTCCAGTCATACACTGTAGTTTAAAAATCAGCATTTTTAAAACTGGCAGCTACAGTTAAATCTTAGTTACTATATTAGAATAAAACATAACTTCAGTATCAAAGCTATAATGCAGTCTTTTGACTACTGCTAAATATTGATATTTTAGTTGTGAAATAAGGTCTGGGTTTCTTCGGATAGCTCTTCCAATTACAAAAATTTCTGTTCATTATAAATACACATAATAGAAACAGTCTCAGAAATAAAACAGTATCAAAGTAACACCACCGTTAGGATTTTAACTTATAATCTTTAACTTTCTTCTATAAACAGTAAAATGTTACATGCTACCACTTAAAAATAATAAAAGAAAATTTTTGTAAGTATAGGTCATCAATACTATTACCAAGTGAAGTATTTACTTCAATTCTCTTGTTGAAGTTTTTCCCACATACTGACCAGCAGAAGTCTCTTTGCTTCTCTAGGAAATTTCACGTTCACCCTTGCTTTAAACTCTTCAATATTTTCTCTTAAATGATCCAATTGTGTTTTTTAAAACTCTGGATCTATAATACTTTTGCATAAAATTAAATAGCCCCCACTGGTATATTTTGAATGCTGGGGAACTCAAAACTGTTAGTAGTGATGGTCTATACCAAAACTTCATCCATGACACTGGGACATGCACATTCCTTCCCAAACATGGTATTCATATTCCTTTCTAAATTCACATGTGGAAAGGGTCTTCCTATTCAGTTTGAAGGGATGCCTTGTGTAATGTGAGCATGAACATATGTGAAGAAATTCCATAAACACATCAACTGGAACAGGCAGTATCATACTTTTCTTATAGTTTCTGCAGGTGCTAGCCATAATATGCACAAAAGGAAACAAATATTCACAGGGCCAGATGGCAGGATGGCAGGGCCAGAGCACAGCTAAGCCTCATGGACTAGCAGATGGACTGACAGCAGATATGTGCATCTTTTATCCAAGGCCATAGGGAAGAAGGGCAGGAGGGCAGAGCCATCACCCCAAGGACCCATGTCTGCAGTCGTGTGGGGAAGGAGAATGCTGAGTTCCCAAGGTGAAAGTCAGTGGAAAGGACAACTGGGAAAATGTGAGGAAGTGAACTGGATATTTGGTCTTAGTAAATCCACAGAAGTAGGATACTGTGTAGATTCCTTTGTAAATAAACTGAATTTATCTAAAGAAAGACCTTATTGTAAAAATCAATTCCCCTTACCAGCAGACTAATTGAGCACAGCTCTGAATACTGACTAAACAGTTGAGTCAAAAACCAACAAGATAAAGCTTTGAGCATAGTAGAAAAGTTTCTAAAAGTATCTTTTTGAGCCTGTTCTGGAACATTACACAACTAATTTCTTCTTCAGCCTTATCCCAAACGCTCTCTGTCACCATTCTCAGAGGTTCTTTCTTACTACCAGTATTGAAAAGCAGAAACACTAGAAATAGTCTGCCTTTCTACAGCAGATTTCTTTCATGCCTTTTCAGGTTTCAAAGCAAAGTCCAAATACAGATGATGTGGGAAAATCACCTCTACCAAATGGGAAATTGATGGCAAATAAATAGGTGGAGGCATAAAAAGAAAGCTTATCTCTTACTAAACTTTATTTATCTTTGCTTCAGCATGGAAGGCCTATACCAGTCCTCACTTTAAAGGAGAGGTATTCAAAAGCCTGTGTTGGCACAGAAGGGTGAAGAATCAGGAGAGATTCCAGCTAAGCAGCGGCTGGACTCATTATCAACTTGTTTCCTCCAGCTCACAAACCCCAAAATTGTCCCTCCGTGTCTAATGTCACTATGCAAAAACAAAATACTTTCTTCTATAACACTCCAATACACAATTAGCCTGGGGAACTTAGAAGATGCTATGTACATAAATGTACATATGCCTGTTTGATAAAGTCTTGAAGAAATATTATTATTAAATACGCCTATGTGTCCTTGTGTTTTATGCCAGAATCAAGCAGACTCTAATATAACAGTCAAAAGAGTGCAACAGCACACATAGGGATTTAATAGGAACAAAAGATCTCCCACATACAGATGTGAACACTAAGCAACTTTAGCAAGTGCAGTGAAATTAATCTGTATAATTTAGGCAGTTTATGTCTTTTAGTGTTTAAATCTATGGATCAATCTTGAGACAATTGTATAAAACTTCATTTGTAATGAGTGTTGTTCATTTGACTACATGAAAATACATTTCATTAATGAATGGCTTCCTCTTATTCAGAATCACATATTTTGAGTCTGGGGCCATAGATAAATAACAGAAACTAAATGAAAGTAACATTTGCCCTGTGAATGATTTTCTTTTCCCTCTTGCTGGAAACATTTCCTCCCTCCCTGCTAGTAACCATAAATCTTTCTCTGTACTGCTCTGTTAACTTTAATAAGAAGTACAGCACAGTAGCCAGTGCTGGCTTTCACTTACTTTAGCTGAATGTTAAGCAGCATTGCAAAACGTTAAGTTGCAAGATAACTGAATAGTTTTCTTAGGTTTTTGTATTGGGTTTCCATGGAAAGATTTTGGAAGTGGGAAGGCTATAGGGTTGGTTTCTCTGAGAAGCTGTAAGAAGCTTCCTCTATGTCCAATGGAGCCGATGCCAAGCAGCTACAGGATAGAACTACAACTGGCCAAGGCCAAGCCCATCAGTGACAGTGGCAGCACCTCTGGGGTAATGGATTTAAGAAGGGGAAAAACCTGTACATCTATGGATGGAGCCTGAAGGAGACTGTGACCCTGTGAGACAATTATGCTGGAGCAGCCTTCTGACAGGACTTGTGTCCTCATGGGGAGCCAACACTGGGGCAGCATGTTCCTGAAGAACTGCACGCCATGGAAGGGACCCACACTGGAGGCTGTGGGAAAGACCCACTTTGGAGAAGTTCATGGAAGACTGTCTGCCATGGGAGTGACCCCACACTGGCACAGAGAAAGTGAGGAGTCCTTCCCTGAGGAAGAAACACCAGCAGACACAATGTATGGTGAACTGACCACAGCTTCCATTCCCTGGGGGAGATTGAGAATTAACAATACTTCTCACCTCCCTTTAGACATTCCAATAGGAAAATACTAATTTACTAATAACCTCATCACAGCTGCCCTGCTTTCCATTTTCTCTGTTTCAGACAGGAATATATACACTGATACTATGCATTGTTGATAGAAAAGTATTTGGAATTTCTTTCAGTAAAGATTCTGCTCACAAAACTTCATCCAAGAGAGGGAGAAAACTTGTGTTCTTTAGGGCATGAAACCCACATAGCAGAATTGCACAGCTTTTTCATATGATCTTGTTAGTAATGTTCCAGTGCTTTGTGCCTAAGTTCCTAATCATAGATATCTATAGCTTGACTTCTGAAAAACAAAATATTACTTTAGTTCTTTTGTCAGCAGCAATGTGTAATGAGACAATGTGTTTATACGGTTGGACTGAATTTCTCACAGGGATTCTAGTGCACAATCATCCATACTGCCTATGTGTTGATCTGTCTGCAAGGAAAAGTTTGGAGGCAGGCAGATGGTTTCAAAGCAACTGCAAATGGTCACAGCTGACAAGATTCCAGTTTGCCCATGTACTCTGCCCCCTCCTTGCTCTGTGCCACCAAGCACAAGGTACCATTGGGTACCATAACTGCACCCAATGCTGTGACATGCAGTGCTGCAGTGAGCAGCTCTCACCTACTTACTCCTGCTGTAACAGCAGTAAAGGTGGTGAGAATGAGCATTGTTTTCCCACAAGTAATGGTTTGGTTGCACAAATCTGTCCCAGGCCTGGTACACACAGATCAGGAAACCATTTCACTTAGAAATAAAACCCCAGAGTGGAAATCCTTGTTCCCTTGAAACAAGTCTTCAGTCTTGAGTAGCTCACCAGATTTACCCATGCTACTAAGCTGGTCCTCATCCTTTACAAAGTGTCTATGACCAAATCAGATCATCCATCCTGTCTATATTTGTTTCCAAGACACAGAAGAAGTTCCTTCCCAAGCCCAGATTGTAGCCATGGCAGTAACATTTTCCTACAGTTCAGGATAAGTCAAAGCTAAGCTGCCTGACCTAGCCAGCATTATGGCATTACTCTGCAAGCAAGCTGATGCAGGTATGCTTGTTGTTGGTGAGGGGAGCAAGGCTGAAGGGCAGACAATGCCATCTTTAGAGAGAGGGCATGCTCTGCACACACTTGCTTATGGAGGGTGTACTGACAGCCAGTGGCCAGAGCTGAGTGCCTGGGATTAGGAAGACTCTCCAAAGACTACCCCCTCTCCCAGTCCCCTTCACATATGCATTTTTGCTGTTCTCCCTTCATCCACCCAGCAGTAAAGCAAGCACTGTGAAGGGGTTCTACACTCTACTAGTCACATTTGCAGCTCCTCAAACCTATACTGCAAATCTAGTCCTCATCTATCAGCCGTATAAATAGGCAAATTTCAAGCCTTGTTAGTTGCAGGCTGTGGTTAACAGCCTGTAGTAGTTATAACACTCCAGACTAGATCACATTTTTGTCCAGTGTGGGTAAATGTGGCATTAAGCAGAAGTACTATAATCAGAGCACACCACCACTTCACTAATCACAAATGCCCATTTTGCTTTCCAAGGACTCACGAAGGAGCCATGGGTTCTCTAACCACATCTCTAGATGTAGGTCAAGCATTAAGACAGACAGACAGACAGACAGTAGTGTAGTACCATTAGCATGGTGCCTTCAGGGAGACAGCTGTGTCTGCCAGGAAAACAGGTGTTGCATCCTGGGGCCAGAGATCTTTTCCAGGCAATTCTCCTGGATCAAGGCCTGGTGGGGCAAATTGTTTCTGGTGACAACTGCTTTGGTTCACCAAAGATACTCAGATTCAGAAATCTTCTCATTACATAAATGGTGAATTGGAGAGTCCAGCCTCGACAAAGGAATGTGAGTAATGACCTGGCAAGAGCCTAACTTTTAATGTAGAGTCTGCCCTCTTCTCTTTTCCAACATATTGGGAGGCAGAGGGGAGTGAAGATTTTTTCCTGGGAGACTTTGTGGCTGTAAGTACATGCTCAAAATGAAAAAAGGGGCACAAAAATATGAACATCAGCAGGAAGTTTCTGTGCCTGATTTTTGCCCATTCCTGTTAAACTGCCCATAATCAGAGAAGATGTATTACAGCATGTCCGCAGGTTCTGTAGCACCCAGCTGCCATAGCCATGCAGCAGTCTCTGTCAGGGAGAGCTTGCAAACCCATAGGATGGGAAGGAACGCAGCATTTGGATCTATTAAGATCTGAAAGAATAACAGGACACACTAAGCATATGTTCTGGAAAACACAGACCTGATTTCCAGAGGGAATATTTAAAAATATTTCCAGGCCAAGATGGACAGAGAAGGATAATGAGATTTTTGCCTTTGCGGTACAGGTACCTCAAAAAGAAAAGTAAAAAGCAGTGGTCCCTGTGGATAGGGCTATTCCCTGAAGAGGGACAGATTCTCTGTGATGATTCTCTGACATCTTCTCTGTGATGTAAAAGACAGAGATTTTTCTTTTGCTGCTCTATAGCAGAGTTGCCATACAGCAACACAACTGTTTTGCTGAATTGAAAATATCTGCTCTTTGGTTTTGCATGGGAGTCAGCTCCTAGCAGAAGGAGAGAATGCTTTCCTCCTCTTGAGGTTTTGTGCACATTGTGGGCTGTGTTAGATGTGGCAGGGCAAGTGATCTCACTGGTGCATTTTGGTTTCCCTATTTTAAAACTTCAAAGAACAGATGAATCCCTCCTTAACTGGAAATTTTGGCCAAATATTTCTTAAACTGTGTTTTCAGAACTGTAAAATACATTAGGACTGTTCCAAAATCAAATCAGTTCTGTGCCTATCTATTCACTGAGCTAAGTGGCCAATAAAGTTGTGGCAATAGCTAAAGAAAATGATACAGGTGCTGACATTTATATGCAGAGGGGAAAACATTCTTTATGAGTCTAATGGTATGCATTTGGTTCTGCTGTTTGTGCACTCGGAAACAAACCAACCAAAAAAGCAAATACATAATGATGGCTGTTCCTGATGTAGAGGCATGGGTGGTCAAGTGCATGGTCACAGCAGTGGCTGGCAATGCCTCATTACCCAGTGAAGTTCTACCCAGGGATGGCTCTCCAGAGCTGCTGACTGTGTAGAGAAGGCATAAGCCGGTTATCAGGTGGCATAACCTGCATTTATTCAATTTGATATTGAGGAAAAGGTAAGTATTGGTGAGTTGGGAGCAGGTGTCATGTGGCTTTCCAGTCACAGGTCTCATGGGACTTGCTGTCAGCTGTTGGAGCACTAGGCAGCATGGTCATGAAGATGCCTAAGAGTCCAGTGAAGGCTGATATTATATATTGATCATATTTCACATGTTACATTTTAATCTGCTTATTACATTTAAAATGCCTACTTTACGTATCTTCTACTGCTAGATCACTGAAGCCAAACAATAACTTTTAACCAACAACCAAATAATTTTAAGAATGCGATAAGAAACAAATGAAATTACAGCAGGGCTTCTGCTGTGCCTGTAATTCAGTTTCTCACTGAGTGTGATCAGCTCTTCCTCTCTTGGTAAAGACCTGCCCTTTGCTCTGTGAACAGATGAAGGGCTGGTGGGGCAAATTGTTTCTGGTGACAACTGCTTTGGTTCACCAAAGATACTCAGATTCAGAAATCTTCTCATTACATAAATGGTGAATTGGCACACTGGCAGTCCTTCCAGTGTTAGAGAGGGTGTCAGTGTCACCACCTCTTGCTAATTCCCTGCATTATACAGTACACATAGATGAAGGCAGCAAAGCATTTTTTTTACCTCAAGCTATGAAATAATTGGAAGTACAACAATTTAAATCCCTTGGTGCTAGAGGGAGGGGTAAAGGCAGTGGAAGGGCTAAAGGTGGGCAAGAGGTGGATAAGAGATGGTCAGTCTCTTCTCAGTCTCAAAACTCATTCAGTTGTAAATTAGATGACCTTTGTGTTACTTTTCAATTTACTTTTCATGGAGACATTCAGAAAACCTAGTAGCCTAAAGCAAAAGCTTAGCAAGCCAGGCTGCGAGTCAAGGCTTGCTTATTATGACCTTTACTCATGAAGACTGTCTTCACTTTCTGAAATAGTTTTCTTTTCCCGGTTGTCAGTCACTGAAATGTTATGGTTCATGGCTTAAACATTGTTATGAAGGACCTTTTTCCCATGACAAAACTGTATAAAGAAGGTGTGATCACCATCTCCCTGAAGATGCTTCCTAAGGGGAACTTTGGACTGTGAGCTAAGCCACCTAAAGCAACTTGAGATAAGATAGAGGTGACATTATTGTTCAATCATTTCAAGGCTTAGGGAGAAGAATACATCCACAAGAGAGCCAAATCCAGCAGCTGTTCGGAAAACCATCCCTGTCTGGGTTCCATGGGGTGGGGGAAGCTGTAGCCCTCAGGCTCTCTGTTCAGGGCAGGTTTGCACAGACTTCCCCCTCCTCCCCCCACCCCGGGAAGGCCATATCCATGGGACATTCATGTGAGGAGAAGCTGAGGAGGTGTCATAACCCATCAAAGACCTCCCAAAGTGCTCCCCAGACTTATTCCTGAGGCCTTGCACCAGAGCACTGCATGTGATGCAAAGTGATTCAACAGATCCAAAGTCTGTTACAAGAGACAGCGTCAAAATTACTTGCCCCTCTCCAGGGTGGTACCTGAGCATTCCCACCTGGCTTAAATGTATATTAATCCATCAGACTCTATGTTTTGGGGGGGACCCTCACCACCAAGAAGACTGGATGGAGAGGTTCAATGGGATATTGTTGGAATCCAGGGAGTGGTGATATTTTCTACTTAATCTGTCTCTTTCATCCTCTTTCTGTCCTCCCACCTCTTTTCTCTTTATTTATCTTTCTTTTTATTTCTTTCTCTTTCTTTCTCTCTCCCTCTTTCATTTAGTTTTAAATAAAATCCATACTACTGATTTTGGCATATGGTCTTGTTTGCACCTCAATTCGGGCAGAGACATTTCTAACAATTTAAAGAACTGGATCATAACACCCATACAGTATGTATTTTCCAACCAGTGGAGAAAATGCCAAACTTGTCACAAAAAGCATAAAATTAATGAACAGTAATTGAAAGGATGCAGTTTACAATAGGCTGCATCTTGGTGCCTGAGCTTGGCAGGAAAATTTACTTAAGTAGTAGCTTCTGGTTCATGAAACACTTTGATTATATCACCTTCTGGACTTAACTGAGAGTCAAGTTATAGAGGGCAGCATGGTATAAAATGTGACAGGCATTGTACACGGAAGCCTTCATTGCAAATGCCATGAATGGGATGATGCAAAAAGAAGGTAAACACAGAAATTGTTAGAAAGGTTCTATAAAGGAAAACTCTTGAGTGATAGGATGAAAAGGGAGGCCAGCTGCAAATGCATACAGAGCTGGCTGCATTTAGTCTGTGCCAGGGGGAAGACAAGGCTCAAGGAGGTCAAGCTGCACCAAAGCCACCATAGTCAGGATGGGAGATTACAAGCACCCATAAGCTATGATCTAAGAACTGCCTAATAGGATGTGAAGGGTGAAGTGAGCGCTTGATTTAAATTCAGTTGGAAAACTTTAAAATTGCAGTAATAATTCCAGCATCCACTTCAAAACTGAAGTTCAATGGAGCAATTCATTATTAATTTCCCTCCTTTTCTGTACATCTTCTTTCCCCAGTGTGCTACCATCTCTGTGAGTTCACTTTCGAAGCATCCTTCTGTTTCAGCAATGATTCTTTTGTTTCCATCATCTTTCCTCCTCCCAGGCTCTTTTTGTCCTTTTGCTTATTCCTAGCTCCCTGCCATTAATTTCTATTTCCCCTCTTACCTTGCTTAGTCCTATATCCCTCTTTACCAGCTCAGTCCTAATAAATGCTTGCAGATAAAAACATATGTTAGATTCATCACTGACTGCTGTTTTTAAATGCAACTCCCAATTTCAGCAGCCAGAAGCCTTTCATTGGCATCATGCTAGAATGATGACACAGGTGGGGAAAGGGAATTGGACTCCCAATACTTAGAGTTGTTAAAATCACAGACTCAGTGTTATGACCTGTCCCTGAAGGTGAGGGTAACTGAAGTTCTTTTTACTCTAGTCCCTTGGGGTGGATTAGAGTGAAACAACAGTGAATGATCAGTGTTTAAATATATATGTGTGTGTAGGGTTTATTTTGGAACAATTTGGTTGCAATAGAAAGGAGATATGTAGCCATTTCGGTTATTATTCTCTATAGTAATATAACAATATAGAAGTATAAAGATATCACTCAAGAAAATATATAAGGAAAAGAAAGAAAAAGAAAGGATAGGAGTAGATTGTGGAGAGGAAAATATCACCACCTGTAGATCCAGAAATGAGACTTGATAATTTCAATTTCGATGTCCGCTGGTTGAAGTGGTCATTACAGTCTTGATCCATCAGAGTAGGGGAGGCCCACGAAACACAGACTTCAATGGGTTAATACAAATTCAGGTTTATGTGGGAATGCCCAGGTACCTCCCCTGAGGGGGCTGTTTTACACTGCCTGAGGTAACCCTGTAGACCTGTTGCAGCACTGTGGATTACGAATAGTTCTCTGAGGTGGAAGGCCTCAGAAATGTGTCTGGGGGCACTTTGGGGACCTTTGATGGTACATGACACCTTATAAGACATGACAGCTGTCTCTCACACCAGCCAGTTATGCCCCATCAGAAGGGATGAATACCTTCAGGCCTACATGAGAATGTCTTGGTACTTCCTGGGAGGAGTGGGGGAAGTTTTACAACTGAGACAGTTGTGTAAGGGAGGAAATTGGCTTCATAAAAACCATTATCTCACTGAGTAGAACCTGTTTCTTATTTGCCCTCTCCCTTCTATGGCTCAAACCCCAGCTTGTTACTAAACAAAGGTTGGTTTTTGTGGTCATCTCCTGGTGATGAGTGCTCACCCCCTCTGTCTTAGGCAGATCAGAGATTTTGCCACCACACACAAAAACCTCTCCTCCCTGGCTTTTGTTAGGCATGCAAATCTGGCCTCATCAAAACACACTGTTGCTTTTGCAAATTGTTTGAGTCATTAACCATTAACATATCAGTCTCCCAGTCCATAAGGCTCAAAAGGAGTTGAAACTCTGCAGTTAGTTCTGCATCATGCAGAACACACGCAGAGTTGTTTCTCCTCTCTGCTACACCTCCAGCATATGGGGTCAAGGTGCTGGAGGACAGCTGCAGTTCAAAGTGGGGAGGACATTTATGAGACCAAGAGACATCTCTTCTAGAGAGACTGACTGCTTCCTGCAACATGTCAAGATGCAGCACTGCAGTAGAATTTGGCGGTAAATCAGGACACCCTTGACTGTGAGCAAGGCTATCAAATGTCTGGGGTTTGTACAGACTTGACCTTTTTCCCAGTCCCCAAAATCTTTCTGGGTGAACAACTGAAACATGAAAGCCCTTTGATGACAAAATTGTCCATACTATAATTTTTTGCCCCAAAGTGATGGGCTGATGCTTCTCTTAGTGCTCTTACACAATAAAAAGATCACATCCTCTGCATTTGGCAGCACAGATCTTAATCCTGACCCTAAAGACTGTCTATCAGAAGTTTCCCTTGGCCAAAGGACCAAGTGGTTAACAAAGAGGAAAGCAGTAACGGTCCAGCTGCAAACAATGAAGGGGTGTTCCAGTGTCCCAAGGATAACCACAGTCTAGTTTTTGGATTATCCAGCAGCATCAGGCAGTATCACAGCTGATGGCCATGGTGCAGGGACAACCCTCAAATTCCTCTAAAACCAAATGCAGAGTGGTGGTCAAAGACTGGTCAGTCTGATCTAACATTTTCATGGATGGTCCAAGTGATGAAAGCATTAAAACCACTGTACATGCTCTGTATGTCACCAAACTCCTGTGAACATCACGGAAAGATGAGACAGCCACACTGAACACAGAGTCTACCTGTGAGACAGTGCCTTTTTCTGGCACAAAGGGTCACGTAGTGACAAAGGGTTGCTCCATAGCTGGAGACTATTCATTGACGTGGAGGGAAATCTCTTGGAAATTTAAAATACAGACAGTCAAATGCACTGGTTTATTTGTTTTGCTTTGGTGGGGAGTTTTTTTGTTTGGTTAGTTTTTTAGTTATTGATGTAATTTTTCTGTTTGTATTGCAAGCTAGTTTCTTTGAATTTTTTAGTACAATGAGAGTAAAACACCATGTGCCAACACACATCTTTGCACAGTAAGTACTGCAATAATTCCTACTAATTGTTACCTCAGGAAAAAGGGGTGATTTCTTCCTCACCCTTTGGTATGGGCATTTCTGTCAATTGTTAACATTTTTTTAAAAAACATCTGTCTTTAGGATGATCACCTAGACATGACACTCCAAACTATGCTTAAACTGGGCACACTACTACAACTTCTGGCCACTTGAAACTTAATTGTATAAATAAAACTGTGGTCAGTGAAACTTCTGACTAATCTGTCTATTAGCATCAGTAATGTTAAGTATCAGTTCCCTAGAAAATTAAGGCTCCAATAAAATCATCTATCATTAATTAAAAATGGTTGTTTTAATGACTTATATTGATATCTGAATGTTGAAAGCAATGTAAATGAGACATCTGCAGAACTAATATTCAGTACATCATGAACACTCAACTGCTGTCCATCAGTTTATTAATAATTATCACATGCATAGTTAGAATTAAAAATTTAGATTTGCTTCTTTGCTTTGATAAATTGATTTATAAAAGGCCTGCAACATAATATCAATGTAAAAACCTTTTTTGACCTGAGCTCAGAAAGATTTTTTTTAACTCCTGAGAGCTTTTGTTAGTTAGCTGTTAGAGCATGTGGGAAGACAGGACTAAATGTACAATTTTGCAGAATACAGCTGCCATTAGTTAAGTACAGAACATGAATTAGAGTGTCTGCACTGCTGAAAATGTTCAGAGCCTTTAAAAAAAAGCCTCCATTTTATATCAGTCAATTTAAATGCATTAGCTCTGAGAGTTTTTCGCTATTTGTCATCACAAGAAGTCAAGATTTTTTTATGGCCTTTTATATAGGAAAAGCATTGGATTGTGTTAAATATGTATGTGTGTGTGTATATATATATATATATAATATATAATATATATATATACACACACACATATATTCCATATAAAAGCTATCTTCAGTATACATAGAGACTGCAAAACCAGCCAAAGTTAAATGTGTCAGCACAACCTCTTGCATATTCATTATATGCAGGTTTTTTGAACATATTCTTTCACACTACTGTCTATGGAATACTTTAAACCTGTTTTCACTAGAAAAACCTTCCTGTTCTCTAAGAACCATAGCAGCACACCATCCTAAAATAAGCTTTTTGACAGCCTTACAGGCTGAGTGTGCTATTGCATTCTCGGTTCTTGGTTGCCTACTCTTTGTGGAAGCTGTTGCCATCCCCATTTTGCAGGTAGGAATATCAGGGGGATACTTCCCTTTTACAGTTGCTGTCAGCATGGCCAGTGGATTCAGTCCACCCAGGTCTCTGGTTTCAGTTTACCCATATGGCCCAGAAGTGAGTCTTTTCATTTGAAACGCCATGGATGGGGACAGGATTACACTGAGCAGCTGGGGTACAATAATATCTCCAGTCAGTGCAGCCAGCTTGGACAGGGAGGGGCGTCCACAACCTCACTTACACCAGCAAAATAGTATTTCTGCTGACATGGCTGTTACCAATTCCCAGGACAGAATTAAGGCATGTAGCACTTGTTCATCTGCTTTCTTTCTCTTAGTGGAGTCTTTGCCTGTAGAAACCAAAAAATGACAGTGAAATACCAAGAGGTTTTAGATCTAGGCCTGACATTACACCTTTGCCTTGAACAGCATCCAAAATTTTTAAACTGATTACCATATGGATCACGGTCTTCATGTAATAATCAGTCTTTCAAAAAAGCAGTGATTAAGATGTGTATCACAGGTCTGCCTGGAAAATCGTTTGAAAAGGCAGAAAACAGGTCCTGAGGAAAAGCTAATGATTTACCTTTGGAGTAAGGTAAATCTGGTACTTGCTTACCTGAAGTTCCAGCTTTGATGTGGTGGTTTTTCAGTTTCCTTTCATTACTGATTCCCATGACTACCACTGTAAAGATATGGCCTGCATAGCCCATGGTGTAAGCAGCATCCCAGATACACTGAAGTTTCAATGTCTGAAGTTCTCTTATAAAAATTATTGGATCCTGGTTAATCTCAGAATCAAAAAATCACAACTTGGAGTAATTTTTTTGCTTCAGTGACTTCAGAGAATAGCCTTTGTAAGAGGAAGACATACACAAATCTTATAATATTTCTAATATTAGTGTTCTTTACAGTCAGTAAGTTCACCTTCTACAATTCTCAGTCATTATATTCCCCTCTTCCAAAAGAATTATTGAAATTACATAGTATGGTTCTGTGGTTTGATACCTACATTGAGAAGGTGGACAATTTTTTATTTCAGATGTACATGAAATACTTGAAATAAACCTTTAGTTCTTCTCTCGTAACCTTGACTATAGGACAAAAAAAATCATAATAAGCTACTCCTAAGTGACCCCTTATAATAATTTTCAGCTTGGCTAGTGTTCGTTGCTCATCTTGAATGTATATTTTCACTGTTCTAATAAACACCATACCCACTGGCAATGAAAGCTTTTCTTTAAATAAGACAAGAAGTCTCATTAAGATTTTCTATAAATTCCCTGACTATTGTAAGAAGTCCTTTCCTCTTGGAAAGTAAATTAGGAGTGCCAGCTCTCCTGACCCATCCTGACAGCCTTCCAGTCATTTCTGTGAGAGACAGAGAAATTTGATCTCTACAATGTATTAACTTTTTACTCCTTCTTTAAACTTGGCCAACAAACTGGGTCAATTAACATAAATGGCAAAAGAGGCTGGACAGCTGGGGAATGACACCAAATCCATTTTCCATAAACTTTGAAGTAACCAGATGGCACATGATTCAAAGGCCTCTTTTCAAGAACCAGCTGTATAATCCAGTTACCAGTATGGTGTTAGAAGTCAGGCTTTACAGTAAGAAATTACCTACAACTTTGCCAATGACCTTGCATTAAAAACAAGAAAAAAAAAACCAAAACGAAAAATAAAACAAAACAAAAAAACACTACAGGAAATTCATAAGTAGCTTATCTGTAAATGAGGTATAGGCTATAAACAGTCAATTATATAAAGATAGTACTTAACAAGGAACACATCTTACCTATGCAGGCTGTATATTCAAAACAGATTAATGTTAATTAAATGGTCCGTCAAGCTGGAGTGTGTAAAATCGATGAGCGCTGACAGCAGTATAATAGAGATAAATCTAAGGCACTGTCAAATACAGAAGGAAAAGTTTAGACATTACACATAAGCTGTGGCACCCAAATTTTGACTGGGACCTCCTCACAGATTCAGTGTTTACTTTGGCTGGGTTTTAGGGTCAGTTAGAAGTATAGAGGGAGACCAACTTTCAGTATTAGTGGCCTTTGGACTGAGATAAAAACAAGTCAGCTCTACCGATCTCACATATTTAGGCTGAATTCCCCTCCCTCCACAGAAGGTAGATGAAGCATGACTTTTAGAAAGAGATCTAAATCTCATGAAAAAGCTTTCTGCTGAACATTTACACTAAAGTCAAAGTGACATTTGACTAAGCAACATCCATCACTTGGTAATTCATTTCAGCTCTCTTTGCAGAATATGCAAATTTAATTAGCACAGTTTTTATGGCATAGCATTGTTCCTAAAGAAGGGATTTTGGTCCTTCTGGAACTTCCCCTCCCTGGTCTTTGTATTAGAAATACACTAAAATGACTTCCAGTTCTGAAACAAAGCAAAGTTTTAAATCAAAATGTCACAGAATATTAAGTCCATACTTCATGAAATGCAAGAATTTTACTTGTTTCTATTTAATACCAGTCTGACCTAGATGACTTATCTAACAATCTCATCTCTTTTTCCTCAGAAGACCTTCTTGATAGCAGGATGTCAAAACAAAAAGGGAACAAAGTACAGTTGATAAGCCTCTTCCTATTCAACATCTTTCTGCAGCAACCCTGCGCCAAGCATAGCACTGTGGCATAAAGAGAGACCAGAGCATCCCTTGATCATATACTGAGATAGCTACATGACAGAATAGAGAGAAATACATTAGCTATACTTAACTTGTATTTTTAGTTTCTTTTCTTCCCTTGACACTTTCCAGACAGGAATCACTTTGAAGAACTGCAGGAACACAAACATCTCACTGAAAAACTTTTCTCTGTCTGATCTTTAATTCACGTTCAGAAACTTTCCACTTTGAATGGATGACTTCCATGGTAGTACACAGGTATTTTCTCTTCAAACATTACAAATACTAAAATGAACTTTGCCTGATTTCTACAACTTGTAAGTCACTTCTGTTGTACTTCTCTAGAAAGGTGCAAGCTCCCCTGAAACTTCTAAGGCCAGCTCATTTGTGTATCATCCCTCTGCTGTTGATTACCTAGTGCTTAAAAAAGGATGAGCTCACCCAATATCTTTTCCTGAGGGCATGTATGATATCTTCTTTCTCTAAACAATCGTCTGTTTTCACAGTGTGCAGTTATCTTTGAGGGCTGATTTCTGCAAGGACAATGAGCTTAAAAGTGATTAAGAAGGGTATCCACATCTGAATATGCTTGCACAAAGGCAGCATGATTTTATTTCCATAATAAGCCATAAACCAAAGTGCTTTTTAGGTATTGGTCCATCTATGGAGTTTCCCATAGTCAAAATTTGTGAGAAACATTAGCCAGTTATTTTCAATTGACCATTCTGGTCAAATAAAATACCAAATAAACTAGTAAAAAAAAAGAGAAATTCTCAAGAAACTCAACTAAATAAAGTAATAGCTTAGTTTAGGAATCAAAGGAGGATCTATGGGGGTGCATTCATGCAGAGGAATAGGAAACAAGTAGTAGCACATCCTAGACGAAAGGCTAAGAAAAGAGCATTTTGAGTCATTCAGCCTCATCAACTACCATCCTGCTCTACTCTGTGCTAGTGCAGCCTCACCTCAAGTCCTGTGTGCAGTTTTGGGTGCCACAATTGAAGAAGGATATAAAGCTCTTAGAGAGCACCCAAAGGAGCACCATGAGGATGGTGAAGGGCCCTGTGGGGAAGCCGTATCAGGAGCATCTGAAGTCACTTGGTCTGTTCAGCCTGGAGAAGAGGAGAGTGAGGGGAGACCTACAGAGGAGTGCTCTACAGCTTCCTGACGAGGTGAAGTGGAGGGGTTCCTTCTATTTGGTGACCAACAATACAACCCCAGTGAATGGCATGAAGTTGTGTCAGGGGAGATTGGATATTAGGAAATTCACCCAGAGGATGGTTGGCCACTGGAACAGGCTCCCCAGGGAAGCGATCATGGCCTCAAGCCTGACAGAGTTCAAGAAGCATTTGGAAAATACACTCAGGCACATGGTGTGATTCTTAGGGATGGTGCTGTGCAGGTCCAGGAGTTGGACTTCAATGATGCTTGTAGGTCCCTTTTGATTCAGCTTATTCTATGATTCTATGAACACCACTGTATACATGACAAGCAGTTCCCTGACATTCACATAAAAGCCTGATCTACTTTATGTACCCAACATTTCATTGTGTCACTACCGTCTTTTGGGAACTCCTCTTCCTTTTATTTGTCTTCGACAGCATATTTTCTTCATTTTAGGGATTGATTGAGACACCCACGAACATTCACTCAAATGTTTTCTAAGCTCAAATATTTTGATGTTACTTTTGTTCCAGAAACATACTGAATACCAAAACATTCTGAGAAATTGTTTGAAATGTTTTGGAAAAAAAAACAGAGAAGATTTTTTTTTCCTCCAAATACAAAAGAATCATTTCAGCATTTTCATATCTGCATATTTAATTTTCCTGCATTAGAACCAACTGAAGAAAAGTTGATTGAAGGCCACATAAAGATCCAGCAGTCTGTGAGGTTGAAGTGCCTCGTGGGACCTGTCATTCTAGAGCCCTCCCTCCTGCCTAAGAGTTAGTCAGCCTTTTCTGCAGTGCATGATTGCCATGACAGTATGCCAAAATGCATCATAAGAGAGATGTATAGGCAAACAGAAGCTCAGACCATGGAGTAAGGGAGGGCCACAAAAACATTTGCACAAATCCGTGAAACCATCCATAACACATAAAGGTTGAACTGATTTCAGAGAGAGAGTTTTAGTGCAGTTCAAAAGATTTTAATTCGGATCAAATGTATTCAAGAGGAGGTCCTTTCTTTAGTTTTCTCCTTGAAATAAAAATAACAATAATTTAAAAAATACTGTATTAAAGAAGTAATAATCATAGCTTCATGATTATAAGTAGAAATTTTTGAGTGGGAAACAGCTTTGAGTGAGTCTGAAGGAGAGCCACAAAGACGATCAGAGGGTTGGAGCAGCTCTCCCATAAAGACAGGCTCAGGGAACGGGAGTTGTTCAGCCAGAGGAAGAGCAGGGCTGCCCTTAGAGCAGTCTTCCACTGCCCAGAGGAAACTACAAGAGAGCTGGAGATGGACTTTTTATAAGTGCATATGATTCATCACTGACCCATATGAAAGTAAATGTAAAGTAAATATCTACAGGAAGTTAGCTATAATTACCAGCCAAAATGTTGGTAATCTAAGACCATTCTGGGGTGATTTACAAAGACACTGACCCCACACAAAACTCTTAGTTTTCTTTGGAGGCAGGTTTTTTCCTCAGAAATGTTGACTGCCATCTGGTAGGGTATAACTTGGTAATCTCTTTCTGAACCAGTTTGAAAGTGTTAATAATGCCCCATAATTTTAAGAAATAATTCTTCTTTGTAAAAGGTAAGAAGATTCAGGTGTCAGCCTTTAGGGACCTTTGAAAACATTATTATATTCAGGAAAACTATCCATAATCTTGCACATAGAGAAATAGTCTTAGAAGGGATTAGAAAATACCAGTGTTCTTTGTCAGTAAGTACATAATTCATTCAATTTAGTTACTGCTAATCTTTTTTCTTTACCTTTTTAGAACTGACCTGATGTGTCAAATTTACATACATTTCAATAGAAACACATTCTCTACTCCTACAGAAAAGATTAGCTATATATAGCATGGTCCTTAAGAGTTCCAAACTGCTTTTAAATCCTACAAAGCAATAGTTTATAACTGTGCTAAGTGATCTTTTTATATAATTGCTAATAAGAACATTAGCACTCTTCCCATTCTAAAAGTATCAATTAATTTCATATATTAGAGATAACCTGGTATTAATGCATCATTAGATCAACAGCATTGAATTCAGAAAATTTTTATTATGTGTATACGTTTTAGAAAGATCAGACTATAATAAATTTTAGTTTATAAGTGTCCTTTGCATATGCTTATCATTATCAAGCTTTGTAAATGACCTGTTCCCCAGTCACACCAGGAGAATTACGATAAAGAAATTGATTACAGTGAAGGAAGTGTAATCTGTTAGTTTCTGCAGCAACCACTGTACAAATTACCTGCCTAAAAATTAAAAAGAAAACAATAAAGACAAGACTTAATGAAAGAACAACCCACAACAAAAGGAGAGATTGGCTGGATTGCCATGTGATTAAAATCTTGGGTTTACAAGTTGGAAAACCTAGAGTCAATTCTTGTATTTACCAATGCAATTCATGTTTCTATTCATAACTTTGCATTTGTCAGATGAAATGAAAGTACTTTTCTACTTAAGCAGCTAATGTGTTGGAAAGGGACTGTTTCTCCACCAGCTGGAACAATAAAGAAACACCAATAAAGGTGTTTCTTTATTGTTCCAACACAACAGCATCCCCGTGCAACTGGAGACTGGGCACCACAGATGCACATATTAAAACCCTCACAGAAATATTTATATAGACTTTAAGATTTCAGAGTAGGTAGGGGGTAGGGGTTCTCCATAGCAAAATGAAAATGACCTAGCAAAACAACCTTAAGAGACAACATTTAAGGTCACAGAATGAGGTACAAGGAAGTTCTGGAATAGTGTGCAGGTACCATTTTTAAGGTGGTCATTCTGACTGTTTGGTTTTTCATTTTGGACTGAAAGTGCACCTTCTTCTCTCACAGAAAGGAAAGGATTCGCTGTGTAGAAGAAGTTCAGGAGCAGGAAATTACTTCAAATCTCACCAGGCAGCAAGAAACTTTTTCTGTTTTTTTTTTTCCCGCCCCCATATGCTTTGTTTCCTTGGGTGGATTTCAGGAGGGAGGAATTAGGATGAAACATCCCATGACTACTGACCTTGTGGGAATGGGTGATGTATGTCATTTGCCAATTCTGTGGGAATTCATCAAGCCCCTTCCCTACCAGTTGAAAATCATTATGCACATCCTATTTTTAGTTCACACAGTATTTGTTCGTGTATCTTTTTTCCTGTCTCTTCTTCTTCCCACCAGACTGAGGGCAATCACTGTGGGAAATTCAATGCTTGTTTGATACATATTAGTTTTGGTTTTGTATTTTAAGTAGCAACAAAATCTTCCGCATTAAAATACTAGAGTGAACCATGACCATAATCTTTTTTTCTGATGGACAAGGCTATAGAATATCCTTGAATAAGCAACCACTTAAAACCATGTAGATCTATCAAAGTGGTTCAGATTTACTAAAAACAATAAAGGTAGTAGACCACCTGCAGCATTTGTTGGTTAATTGTTTGTCCTCACCATTCAAACAATAACAAAGAAATAACAAAGGAAAGTAAGTCTCTGGGTTTCAGTTTCTAGACTGGATTTTGTCAAGCACGTACTACTGGGTACCAGTCACATCTTCATCTGCAACACTGGAACCCAGACATTCATCAGTTCTCCATCACAGGTTATAGCTGGGAAACAACTCAGCCCTTAGCTTTTTCTGTCACATCAAACATAATGGCACACAGAAATCTCAGTCAACAATGTATTAAAGGATGGTTTCCAAACTTTCCTCTAAGCCCTCATTTGGTGTGGGAAGAACACAGCCCTGAGACAGCTGCATGGCTTTTGAGCTGTGCCCTTGTGCATCTGGTTCTCCCAGCTGCTGTCTGCAATCTTCAACCCTACAATCAAAACTGAGACCAACTCTTTCAAGTTCTCTTCAACTGCATGCACAGGACCTGCTGCTACTCTCCAAAATTTCCTATTGCTATTCCCATTCTCTTGCTTTGCTCTGAAAGAGTCCTGGCAGCCAAAGCCCTCCCCAGGGAAAGAGCATCTTCTGCATCAGCTTCCCTCAGGACTGCCATAGCACTTCATTAAAGATGAACTGCACCCCCCTTTGTAGTAGATAAGGTAGGATACACTGAACACTGAGCTACAGCACACATAAAAGCAGGTGGAAGAAGCTGTGAGGTGAAAAGTTTTACACAATTACACCCCTCAGGGCTTGTTCTGCCTTATTTATAGCCTTCTGCACCCTCTTATTCTACCCCTTTCCAGGTAGCAAATCCCAGATATGCTTGGATAAGCACTTCAAAACTGGATATTCAGAGAACAGTTACAATAGACAGCTCATAATTACAGTTGCCATGGAAAACAACTCTACTCTATGCCATGCTCTGTCATCTTAAATCTGGTTTAGGTCTGACGGGCTGAACAACCAAGGTAATTACATTTAAAATACATCTAGCCAGAGTCAAGCAGTTATTCTTTCCTAGACTGCAAAGCCATAAAGAAAATGAGATGCAGCACTGATGGTAGTAAACTCGATGATAATTTTAAGGCTAAATGTGCTTCCCCTTTTTCCATTTACATATTTTTGCTCCAGATGGGCCTTAAAAGCTCGGTATAGCTCGCTAACTAATTACTGGCTTAACTGACACCCAGTTACAAACAATGACAATAAAATTCCCAGATCCCTCAAAGGTATTTCAATACTCATCCTCTCACCAAGGAGTCATCAATGATCCAAGGTGCTGGGCTATCCCTTCCCTGCCCTGACTCAGTGACACACCTCTGCCAGGAGCAGCTGCCTGTGCTAAGGCAGCAGCTGCCTTGCTGCCCCTAAGACCAGGAGGAATTTGTCATTAGCTTCCAAAGAGAGACACCAAAATGTTTTCTATAGAAGTCAGACAAGGATCAAAGGGAGGCACAGCTCAGTCAGGTTTCTATTTCTGACATCTACTTGAATCTGACAAGAAAGTGGATTATCCTCATGCAGATGTTTAAGGATTCCAGTAATTATTGAAACTTTTTTGCATACATTTCAGCATGAAAATATGAAACATATATACAAGTCTTAAATACTCAGTTGTGCAAATGTTTTCCAAGCCATGTGATACATTAGCTGCCTTCCGGGGCCAAGTCATATATCTATTTTAAGAGGAGAATTTGAAAATTTAAAATTAATGGTGAAGGGTGGCATATATCCTCTAGACAACAAGGTGTTGAAGATGAATATATTTACTTAGCCCACTTGATCTTGGAGAAATAATTAGTAAGCAGATCCCTGACTCTGAGCAAGTATGGACCTTTAAGTGTGTCTATCTCTGGCTCCCTACCTCAAAGTTTACATCAAGTCTACCTCTATTAAGAACAGGTCAGAATCATGCAGTCATTTACAAATTAGGACTTAAATACATTCTTTCCCCAGTAGCCTTAACAGGTAAGTGAAAAGGTGATTGTATATGTGTAGGTCCACAGTTGTGGTAATTGGGAGTGGGGCTGCGGCCAAACCTCATCCCCAATGGGCTACAGCTGTGAAAAGCAGGTGACCAGCATTGAAAGCAATGAGCCATGGAGTGCCCAGGGGCACTGACCAACTACCTAAGGGAACAGAGGCACACAGGTGCAATGCATGAACAATGAGGGGTATAAAAGGCTGGGCTAAAGAACAAGGAGGGTAAACACTTGAAGCTTTCTGAAGTGACGTGATGTTACTCTGCATGGGTAGGTGTTTAAAGTCTTCTGAAATTGTAGGGTGATACTTTGTGTATTGTGGCCCTCTCAACTGTGACATATATGCAATCTAACAATGTTTATAAAAGGGTAAGTTGAACAAACATGTCAAATGAGCTAAAATGCATAGCTATAATGATCTAATAATCTGTTGGTTAGTTCTCAGTTTCAGATCAAATACTGTGTTAACTTTTCTACTTGTTACATTATGCAATTTATAACCTACCTGTTCATATTCATCAAAAGACACTGTATGTATATATATTTTAGTTTTAACACCACTTGTTTTCAGCTATAAAGATTGTAATTTTCAGGATTTTTTATTATCTGCAATACAGGGTAAGATCTGAATGTAATGCAGTGTAGTAATCCCTTAAGTGTTACTTTTCAGGCCAAAGAAGCCATGCAGAACATTTTCTGAGGTCCTCAACAGAAAAGGTTTTGTGTAGGAGGAGGATAAAAAAGAGATTTTAACTATGAAGTGTGGAGTTGCAGTATGGAGAGACAGGTTAAGGCTCCCCAGGGACATTAGCAAAATTTAATTTTGCCTCTCCAAGGATGGAGGCTCAGGGCTTTGACCATGGGAAGGGCCAGAATCACCATGGGAATTTTGTGAAGGTATAGAGTTTGTCTGGTTAGCTGCTGCCAGAGAGAAGGTCTAGGCACTCCTACAGGCCTGGGCTGCCACATGTGCCCTCATCCTCACATTGTAGCTCCACTTCCAATAGTGACCTTCCCAGTTTTGCCACAGGCAATGTAAGCAGGAGGGGCATGGCCTTCCGCATCCAAAGCAAACACCATCTCTGCTCCTGCTCAGAGTTGGTGATAATCCTTAATTATCAAGGTGCCCCCATGGCAGACAAGTTTCAGTGCCTAAGAGCATGGTATCTCCTTTTGAATGAATAAATAAATATTTTTGGAATCCTCATACACAAGCATAGTGAAAAAACAGGATCATGAATATGCAATGTAGGATCATCCTTTGTTGCTTGCCAAAGAAGAAACTTGTTTCAAGTAAAAAGGACAGATACTCAATTACTACAAATTGCTACATGGTACAGACATTCAAAAGTCATTTGAAATTTACAGATCTGTGATTAATTTTCATTTTCAAACAATTCACATAGTAGAGTACAGTAGCTGTAGTTATTTTGTTTGTGGTGTACACAGATGTCTGGAGCAAGCAGGAGCCACATTACACAAGTCAACAGGCAGCACCCATCTGGCTACAATGCACCACTCATACAGACAGTGTGTAAATACTGGATGAGACCATCAAAAATTGCTCCATCAGGGCAAGATAGAGACAGGACAAGGTAGATGAGGAAGTTACGTAACAGCAAGAACGTGGTTTAGTATCAACTAGTCAGGCATATATGCTATACAAAAAAGAAACCAGTGGTAGCAGCAAGCACAATATGAATGTTGCAGCTAGGAAAATAAATATATTTTAGCTGATTTTAGGGCCTTTTCAATTTCCACATTTATTGTCAAGTTCAATTTCCTTGAATTTGCTCACTTATAGCTATATTTGCTTTCTAAAATAGCTTAATGAGAGTGCCTGGTTCTCTGTTTTCAAATGGCCTATAGAACTAATCATGAAGGTTTTCAGAAGTGGAGTTACATAAAGTTTATTAACTGTGGTATTTGGGCAGCTAACCTGCTAAATTAAAAAATATATGAGTTAGTCCTGCTTACTCAGCTATCATTAATGATACTCAGATTCCCTTCCCCTCTTTAAGTTCCAGCTGACCAGAGATGGGAAGCAATCTGATTTGTCAGGACTTAATGAAACCTTATTAACAAGAGTGAGGAAAAAATAGCCAAGGCAGAGCAAAGAAGCCTTGGGCTGACAACGTATCCAAAATTTCTAAGACCTAAATATGTTTAATAGTTTGCAAACAGAAACAACTGCAGACTGAAATAAAAAATATGATGAATGGCTTGATGGCATTTATTTACCACATCAGCAGGAAAATGTTTATTCTAACATTTTAAATAAAATATTCATATTTTTGAAATAGGAAAACATTCACATTATATAATTGTCTTCTACTTATTTTGACTGGAAACATCTCAATCTTTGCAATAGAAATAGTTATTAATTAACAACACTAATTTTCTAGACTTGTTCAGACTACACTGTTGATTAAATATCCTCAGGACCCAGTAAGAATAAAACAGGAGCATGTTATGATTTGTCAGTTGCACAAACATGACTTTCAGTTACCAGGAAAGTCTTTGAGCTACATAAATACTTACCGCATTCCTACAGAACACAAACCACATGGTGAACTGCCTCCACTTCAAAAAAAAAAAAATAAAAAGGCAGCGGAATTGCATGTAAGAAGTCCTGCATTTTCAATGCTTAAATTATAACTTCTTAAAAAACAAGAGGAAAAACAGAGATATTGCGAAGTGGTTACATACATTTGTGCATAAACCTTTCTGCCTATGCATTTATGTAAATACAATCAGAATTTGATTTCCACGAGTGTCACTTTTCCCCTACATTGTTATAGTTAATTCCTGCATTACTTTCTAAGAAAAATAACCAATAGGAAAGGAAAAAAGTAACAGAGGAGACAAAGAGTGTCTAATTAAATAAGGTATCTGCCTCCTTCCTGGAACTCCACTACATCACACTCTCAGAAAGTATTTTCAGAAAATCCATTGGTTCCAGATATCGCCTCCTCTCCAGCTAATACACACAAAGCTTATCCTGCTTTTCAAACACTTTAGTCTTAATATTTTAACCAGTTCACATTGGAACATTTGTCTGAATCCTTTCACCTAGGTTAGAAATGGCAGATATCCAAGCACAAATCCTTGCAGCAGTGTGAAGGGTATTTTTTCTGGAACAGGAGACCTATTTTTTTTTTGTGCTCACCATTTATTAACCTAAACCTATGGTTTCTTTTTCTTGGATGCTGGTCCTGCACTTGTGTGCACAAAGACACCTGTAAGAGATCATTTATACTACCTACCAACTCAGGTGCACTGGACCACGGAATGTTCCTCTGAGCCATTTCCTCTGCACTGCCCTTAGAAATAGAGCTTCATCTCCTTCTTGTTTGCCTCATTATTTTTAACACAGAAAAAAAAAAAAAAAAGGTAATGTGTTAGTCTTTAATACAGCACACATCAAGGACTTGGACTCCATTGTGTTAGAAATGACATAAACAAGGATAAAAAAAAATCCTTGCTCTAGAAAGCCTGCTGTTCTGAGAATCAGATATGCTAAGCTGCAACACTAATGGACTAGATCAATATGGCATTTGCTGTATTTTCTTTTGTTTTGGTCCTTCTGGTAAATAGAGTCACTTCACTAGCAGCCAAGCTGTATTCAGGCAGTAGGGAGTTACAGCTGAGGTAAATCTTTGAAAGCTGTATGAAAGTCTGTGGAGACCATAGAAAATGCAGAAGTATATTTGCAGAAATTGCATGCAATTACTGTAAATTAGTCCTCAGATGATAAAGACTGATATAGCTTAAAGACCAGAAGATGAATATTTACAAAGATCCATTCCAACCTCTACAGGTCCCATAAGCATGCAGCATTAGGACATGGTAACAGAAGGAGAGGATGGCTGCTCATTTGTGGAACTGCTTGCAACTCCAGTACCCAAGAAACTGGGTTTCCATTTGCATCAGGACTGATTAAGGAAATTTCAAGCTGCTTTCTGTAGAACTATAAAACAATACATCTGGTTGCCCAACTCCACATCCTGACAGGGTCAGTGGCACAATTAAATCAAATGACAGATTTTCTAGCTCTCACCTCCTCTCTCCTCCTCTCCACACTTGCCTTCTAGAAACCATTAGCAGGAACACTTCCTCCTTGCTGCCCAGCACTTCTGCTACTGAAGACATAAATCAGAGGCAGCTATTACACTCAGATCAACTGCTCCAGGGCTCTGTCAGCCCAGCCAGGACAGCAAAACAGATGGCCCCCGGGACATCCCACCCAGCTGACTGCCAGGCTCTGTCTTCCCATCCTGCTGGATCATCTGCTCCTCCAGTCTCTGCCTCCCATCTTTTATTGCTACCAAATGCAGAGAACTTCTCAGCTGCTACTTCCTTGGAGCAACAGTTATTTCCTCGGAGGGGTTTCTTTGTTGTTATTTTCTGGCAGGTCACAGAGCATGACAGGGCAGGAAATAGGGCATAACCAATCCCCACATGCAGGCAAGACAGGAAAATGTCTTAGGACCACCCAAAGGAGAAAATAATTAAGTTAGACATGCTGCTTTTGCTGTGTGCCTGACCCATGCTTTCCTAGGAAGTGATAGGGACCTACTTGACTGGCAGCCAGAAGTATGAGTTAATTCTACATCTCTCAACAAAAATCCTTGGAAAATCTTAGTAAAACAAGGAAGCACTGGCCCTTTTTAAAGGTTCGTATGTAAAGACTGCCTGGCACAGGCTGTGTGGTGCCTCCATAGTAACTTCATACTGACCCCCACTGTTCACACCCTGTGAATACAGACGAGCTGGGAGAGCCTGTATCTCCTGTACATGCAGAAAAGTTCATGTACAGCACAGCTGCTTCTTCCCAAAAGTGCTGGCATTCACTCCACAGTGGCGTTGCTTAGGATTTGGAACACACAGCACATAGGCTGGAATATCTGAGAAATTATGGTTTGCCAGGTTGCTGTATGCCAGGAAACATTGGATACCAAAGAAAAGTTTTCAGACAGGAGAAGAATGCATCTGAGATAACCTAACTATGTAGTATCTGTAGTCTAGAAGACAGCCTTTCAAACCGTGCAGAGGACCCAAGGGTCACTCAGCCTCTTGGGAACAGAGTGTGCAAATCCTTCCAGCTTCCAGACTTGTCTGCATTTCCTGTTCCTACTAATTTCTTTCCTGCCCCTCTCCCCACACCCAGCTTCTCCCTGAGGTTCACTGGCCCTAATTTCTTTGTCTCCACACACCTGCATTTATTTGCCCTCCTGATGTACACAGGATTTTGCACACATTTCCTACATCATCTCCCTGTGATCATCCACACATACCTTTTCTGTCCTTTCTGACAACTGAACATTTTGTGAATTTTTCACTACACACAGACAGCACTTCTCTTTATATCCCCACCTTCCACCTCCCCCTAAAGTAAAATCACTTCCCCTCAAGAATGTAAGAAGCTTTATTCCCTCTTCTTTTTCTTTTCTTTTTTTTTTTTTTTTCCTGATTATGTCTCCAATGGCCACTGGCTTGGGGTGAGTGTCAGGGCCATTTGCACTTCCCTTTGGAAAAAGCTACCCATCTCACATAAAAACTGGCAGGTAAAAAGTCTTTTGGCCCTTCTACCTCTCAATATCATTTAGGTTTGCAAGGGAAGCTAGCACTCCCCTGCTTAGAGGACTTTCCCCTTCTATTTTTCCTTGTGTTTTTGGTTTTTTTTTTTTAATAACTAACCTTCTTCATGCTTTCCTACCTGTAGGGTAGTGAGTGGCAAGCTTTACTTGGGGTAAACTTCAGTCATCCAGAAGGAAAATGAAAGTATGTTTTTATTTCTCTGAATTTTGGGAAAACCTTGACAGAATGTGACAAACCTTACTTAAAGCTACTTTTAGAACCAGGCTTTATCCCAGAAACCTTTTACTGAAACTAAACCAAGTGTGCCTTGCTGCCTGAGGTGCCCCATGCTCTCCCAGTACCCAGGTGGTTGTCGACTGTTTCAAGAGCTCTGACATTCAGCAAAAGTCTGCTGGTTCTGGCACTTCGTCCCAAGACGAATTGTGATACCAAGGCTAATGCAGAAAGGGAGAGAGAGCCTTAAAGGTAAAGAGAAGGTGAAAGGTGTCATCTCACTTTTAGTGGCTGCTAGTGACAGGAGAAGCAGCAGTTATACTGATTTATAACTTCCTTTCTACAGAGAGGATATAAAATAAAGGGAGTGAAAGGATGCAAGCATGTGGATACAGCTTGTGAATATCAGCTTGATCATTCATGGAATTAAATTTTGGGTTTTTTTTTTAGATAACTTCTTATAGAATCAAATCTCACTTAGTGTTTTGTAGAAGATATCTGTTAGAAAAGCTCAGGCTGTTGTCTCTTGCATCTCCTATGTGGAGTTTAGGATTATGTGCAGTTTGGTGTGTTCAAGGTCAGCAGTCAGGCTATGCTGGAGCCTGTTGGCTCCCTACTAAAAACAGAGGCTCGTGGTGCACTGCAGAGCTCATTAACAAGGTCAGCTTGTTCAAGTGAAGGTCTCTTTATCAAAAGGATTGTTTGCAACACAAGCAATCCCAAATGTTTTCTGCACACCAAATTTATCATAGAAGTTCATGTCTGCACATCTATTTCTTTCCAGTAGTTCAGATGCAATAAATAGTAGGATGTTAAACCACAATTAAAAAAGAGGGAGATTTTTTTCTAGTCTTCCAACAGAGCATGTCTGCTGCTTAACTGGAAGCCCAAAGGAGCAGAAAATCTCCTGAACTTCAAATAAAACCAAATGCAGACTGAGATTTGCATTGAATGAAAAGAAATACAATGCATGTATGAAAAGTGGCCACCCTATTTCCCATTTGAAAATTTTATGTAATTTTTGAATTATATGACTGAACTAAAAATTAGACATCTGTTTAGACATATTACTTAGCACCTTGGCACAGATGTTCTACGTTTTTTATTATAGCACTTTAATTAAAGATCATTCATCAGCATTCACTCAGCACAGTTAAGTGCCATTTTGAGTAGAGCTGCACAGGGAATGAGTCCTGTGTGCCATTTGTAATAGCAGCTTTAAATCAGGTGGTGATGGCAAATGATTGCCACAAAGCCAGCCACAACCTTTTTGCCACTACTGAATGGGGAAAGAGGTCAGGAGTGGACTCACACTCTCACATCTATGCAGCAGATGCCAACACACCTTCCACCCCCTTGCTATCCCCAGTGTTCCTGGAGGGAGTGGATCAGGACAAGATCCTGTTATCCCCAGTGTACCTAGAGGGAGGGGAGCAGGCACCGAGGAAACCAGCCGGGGCCTCCCCTCTGGTATCTGCTTCAACTCTGCCCTGTTGGCTCTTCTTGCTACTTGCTGGTATCTTCCTGCTGGCCCCCAGCAACAAGTGTGCTCTACCAGTAAGGGGTTTTCTAAGGGGGTGAAGGGAGGTGACACAAAATCTGTCTTAGCTAGGCAAGGTAACTGGGAGTCTTTCAGGCTAGATCCCAGGAAAGCTACAGAAGACTAACTTGGGAGGATGTGGAACAGTCCTTCAAAAATATGTGCCAGGTGATGCAGTCCAAAAGAATAAATTTAAAACACTGTGAGTGAAGGATAAAAGTTTACAAGTTTAATTGTCACATCCCTGCAAAGTATTTCTGCAATTCAGTGTATTCACCTCACCAACATTGCACATCAGCCTCTTGCAGGTACACCATGCCTTCCACCCTGGTCTCTGCCTGGCAGAGATTTGCAGAAATGACTGTTGCATACCACAGAAATGTGCTAGGTGGGTTTGATTTGTAGAGAGCCTATAATTTGCTTCCTATATCTTTTTAAACCCATTACATCCCTAACAATGGAAACTGTCAGTTGAAGTGATTTTGTCAGCCAAATTTGAGAAGCTGCATATTTTATGACCATTAAAGTTTCCTGTAACTTCTCACTTGAATTTTTCCATGCCTAAGAACATGGGGTTTTTATTTATCAAATTCCAAAATAAGCATCAGCAGTGATAAAAACTTGTCAGCTCAACAGGAAAGGAACTGAGGATTTGTTCCCTGGGTTACTTCTATTCTTTTAATCTAATGAATGTTTAGCATAAAACACACAGACAATTACAGTTACACTTAATGCCATTCCCATTTTTCACCACGTGGGTTTTGTTTGCATTACCCACAGAAGCAGTTCTTCAGCAGTAGGAGGAGAAATATGTTTCCCAAAGCTTAATTTCACCCCAGTGGTTGCGGTATTTTTCCAGGTCATGTAAGGTGCACACTTGTTTCCAAGGCCAAGAGGATGCTGAACTTCAAATTCCCCTAAGGCAGATTCTCACCTTCAGCAGAAAATGCTCAGCTGGGTCTAAGTGAGAGGAGGCTTACAGCAGCCTGATGCTGGTGTGCCAGCTTTCACTACCCACACATTTTAAGTAGACCGATGCACTGCTCTGTTGGGAGGGAGGTGGCTCACCCACCAGGCAGGGAGAGCAGCCAGCTAATAGGTATCTTGAGATCTACCTTGCCAGATGGGATCCCAAGTGATTTGCTTTTATTAAACCCATAGTTTCTTCAGAAAATCACTCTTAGATGGACGCTTCCCTGCCATTTGTGGGTTTTTAAACTGCTATCAGCGTCTAAGCATTAAAGACAGCATCCTTTTCCTCTGTGCTAAGCAGAGCACATAGCAGAGGCTTGGGCAAGAAGCACAGGGCTCCCTAATGATTCTGCTGGGGCAGAATGAGTAGATGATTTCCTAGAACTTTGGGGCAACATACAGAGTAACTCTTTTTAACACTGTTTCTAAAACAGTTTTGTAGTCTCTTTCTGCACACGTCTTTACCCTTCTGAAGGTTTTTTCTGTCCTATTTTTTGTCAGTACAGAAATACAGTTCTGCTTAATATGCTTTGATTCCTGTTATATGCTGATATAACAGAAAAACAATTGAATGGCTACAATGGCATAATCCCTATTCTGGTTTTGTGGATGTTAAGAAATCTGGGAGATTGTATTTTGTATTTTTGTATGTTGGAATGCGTTCCTCATCCTTCAATCCCTACCCTACTGTTCATAAAAAACTTTGTGGATGAAAGGCAAAACCATGCATGCCCTGCTTCAAATGCTGCTTAGCTTTCATAACTACATGCATCAACAAGTTGGATAATTTTTTTTTCCTGGAGTAAGGGATGAGAGAAAGATGGAAAGAACAACACATGGACAAGTCTCAGTGAGTTCACTTAATGCATAGTGAAGGCATTCAAATACTTAGAAAAGCAGGCAAAGAAGAGACAAGGATGAAGTAAGAAGCATTGAGCATTCATGATCAAAAGGGCCCCTATTGACTTGCTTACAGGCAGGACAGGTTATTTTGTGGCTACAGCTAGTTAAAACAGGGATTGACAGGATCCAGTTTTCAGTTAAACATCGGTGTGGCTCTATGCTAAGATGCCAAATTGCAAGAGTAAGTACAATTTCTCATCAAAGTACCCTGTTAAAAAACAGAGCAGATAAGAGACTATTTCCCATCTAATGTAGTTGGGAACCTGATGCTACAGAAAGCTGGCCATTCTGCAGATTAATCAAGTTCAATAATTTTTATTTTTTTTCTTTCCAATTCAAATTCTTTAAGACTAGCGTCATGTTCCTGACTTGCTCTGTGCCTTATGGCAGAGTTGTACATTGCCCTCCTTTCAGATGCTAGGCTTGCTAGCCCTCCTGCCTTCCTAATTTATAAATTATATATATATAAAATATACATATATGTAAGTGATGTACTGTTTTGGATAAATTTCCTTATTCCTTTAAAGAAATAAAGAAAAGAGATTGATTAAAACAATTTTGTTTGTTTCTGGTAGATTTGTAGTCACAGAATCAGTTAGGTTTGAAAAGACCTCTAAGATTGAGTTCAAACATAAACCTAGCACTGCTAAGTCTATCACTAAACCATGTCCTGAAGTGTCACATCCACATGTCTTTTAAATGCCTCCAGGGTATTCCCTGGCAGCCTGTTCCAAAGCATAACAACCCTTTCGGTGAAGAAATGTTTCTAAATATCCAATCTAAGCCAAGGAGGTCAGTCCCTCTCAAACTATCACTTGTTACCTGGGAAAAGAGACTGACTTCCATCTCTCAGGTACTTTTAGAGAATAATAAGGTCACCCCCAAGCCTCCTTTACTCCAGGCTAAACACACCCAGCTCCATCAGCTGCTCCTCATGGGACTTGTGCTCCAGACCCTTCACCAGCTCTGCCGCCCTCCTCTGGACTCACTCCAGCACCTCAATGTCCTTCCTGAACTGAGGGGCCCAGAACTGAAAACAGGATTGGAGGTGTGGCCTCACCAGCACCCAGTACAGGGGGACAATCCCTGCCCTGGTCCTGCTGTTTACACTATTGCTGATCCAGACCAGGATGCCACTGGCCTTCTTGGCCACCTGGACACACACTGGCTCACGTTCAGCTGCAGTCAACCAGCACCCTCAGGTCCTTTTCCACTGGGAAGCTTTTGAGCCACTCTGTCCCCAGCCTGTTGTTGTGACCTGAGTGCAGGACCCAGCACTTGGCCTTGTTGAACCTCATACAGTTGGCCTCAGCCCACTGATCCAGTCTGCCCTGACCTCTCTGAAGAGCTTTAATTTCCTCAGCAGATCAACACTGCAACTCAACTTGGTGTTGTAAAAATTGAGATTTTTTTTTCCTGAATTTTGTCTCTAATTTTTTAAAATATTTTCAAGTCAGTAATTCTGAATTCAAGAAAAATCAGAGCACTTATCAATATTAACTTCAATTGAAATCAGAAATGAAATATTTTATTCCATCCCCACCAAGTGTTCCTTATCTCAAAAGTAGTCCAGAGCTGGCAGTTCAGATCTAGTATTCTCACACACACACATTTCTTTCTTATCACCCTCCTTCTTATACTGCCTCACTATAACATTCCCCTGTGGTTTTGCAGATGAACCTTTGAGCTTGGGCTAATGAGAAAACCAGGATTAATCACCTGCAGGACAGGATTCTCTCTTTTTCCTTCATTCTCAGGAGTAAAGACAGCTTCTTTGAAAGAGTGGATTGCTGTTTCTGATCCCTTCAATTTACTTTGTCTGTGATGATGATCCTTCCTGCTGTGAGAAACAGTAATTCACCTACAAAATTGAAAGAGGACAAAGTCATCAAAGCAAAACTATTTATTGATATAAACAAGTAAGCTGAGTCAGACACATGTCACTAAGGAGGCACACCTCTCTCTAAAATGCACAAACTTTTAGGCACTTCCTCAACTGGTGGGGTCCCTGTCCCTTTTTCCCTTTGGCTGAGTACTCAGGAATTCACATTCTTTCCAACTGCCTACCATGTTCAAACTGACACCTCCTTTCCCCTCCCCTTTCTATCCCTCTCAGAACTAAGGACTCAGGTAACAATCATCACTCCTCTTTCTCCCCTCCATATTCAGGAGGCCTGGCCTCCAGCTAGCTACATCTTTTCCTGCATGACATAAATACACATTCTTATGGCTGAAACAGTGGCTGAAGCAAAACATTACTTTATCTCTCACACAAATCCATGCCAGAGTTAATTTCATTTTTTTCTGCTGTCTGACTTTGTTTAAAAAGTCTTTTAGGCCTGTATGGAATATTAAAGTTACTTCAAGTTGCAATATTTGTAAGAGAAAGCATTAAAATAGGTTCCCTACAGCACTGGCCACAGTACCATGCCTGCCAGGGTTTGGAAAGAAACGTTTGTACAATGCTCTCAGGCACATGCTGTGATATTTGGGGTTGTCGGGTGCGGAGCCAGGAGCTGGACTAGATGATCTTTGTGGGTCCCTTTCAATTCAGGATATTCTATGATTCTGTGAAGAATAAAATGCAAAAGTCCCTCAGAAGTATTTGCAATGTGAAAAGAGAGAAGAGAAAGGCCGTGGTTCCCATCAGTTTGAATGAATGTAGAGCAATGCATAGACAAGATTCTGTTTACCTCTTCCTCCTAGAAACCAGAATGGTCAGTGAGATAAATGATGACAGATACTGGAAAGGACAAGTGGGGCATAGTTAGGTAAGCTTCACGGATCAGGGAACTTACAGACTTCCAAAACCAAATGCTGACATGCAGACCTGTGACCTCCTTTTTAACAAACTTGGGAGCAAAGAATACAGCAGCTTGTAGTGTTTTGAGGAGTGTTTTCCCAGTGTGATTTAGTTCTTAGTGTAAACATACAAACAGAAAAAGACACACACACATCTAAACAGCTACAAAGGACTAAGGGTGCTGTGTAGCATCCAGATACTGTTAACAACAATAGCTTCTAAACTGCAAAGTAGAAGCAGTTTTCCAAGCAGAGTTGTGAACCGAGATAATTTTAGAAGTAATGAATATCCCTCAGCAGCAGCAGCAGGAGGTATCTCAGTGGGCAAACAGCATCATGGTCAGAGCCTGACCCCAGAAAGAAACAACAGGCTGAACAACAGAAGGGTGGCTGAAAGTTACCGTCAACTATCCTTTTCTACCAATTCTGATGCCATTATGCTAAGATTATGACACACGTTATTATTTACTGAACAGACTTATGTTACTGCAAATGAAAATTACTGGATTTATATATATGTGTGTGTGTATATCAGTGTCACAAAAATAATTTATGGACTTGTAATGAAAAAAAGAAAGAAAAGGGGGTTATCTGGCTTTTTAAAATTAGAAAATGTAATTTTGGAGCATTGCTGCACAGAAGCATTAATGTATGCTTTAGTGTAGAGTTCATTCAAAAAGTGTAAATAATCTTGAGAAAATTGCTGCTGAAAGAATTTTAGCCTGAAAATCAGTTTTCATGACAGTACAAATATAGAGCTGGGAAGGTTCATATATTAGAGCTCGAATCAACCTCTTTAAGGAAAACACAACCATGAATTCAAGCACCCAGGGCCTATCAGCCAGACCTTTATTGCAGAGGGAAGACCTCTGCTGGATCAGCCTACAGCAAGTGTTCACTACAGAAGTGTCCACAAGAGATGTGCAAATATATGGATATGGAACCGTACCTATAGAACAGGAGTCACTGATTCTTGGGCCACCGCAGGGGAAGAAAAGTATCAGTATGCATGACCTATGATCTGTACATAATAATAGATAATGGAATCACAGAATTGTTTTGGTTGGAAGGAACCTTGGAAAGTCATTTAGCTCCAACTCCCCTTCCATGGGCAGGGATACCAGCTTGCTCAGAGCCCCGTCAAACATGGCCTTAAATGTTTCCAGGCATGGGAATTCTCTGGGCAACTTGTTCCGGGGTTTCACCACCCTCATCGCAAAACACTTCTCGCTTATATCCAAACGAAATCGACCCTCCCTCAGTTTAAAACCATTATGTCATAAATGCTACACTGGCCTGATAAAAAACCGTGTTGCCTAAACAAAGCCTCTGGTTAGAACTGTTCCATAGATTATACCTGTACCCCATATCTTTTTGATCCTGCCGGGGGTTGGTGCTGTAAAGAGCGGTGCCAGAGCTTGCCGGAGCTCCCGGGGCGGT
>VXBC01013226.1:456183-485366 GCA_013399945.1 Ploceus nigricollis
GGCAGGGATACCAGCTTGCTCAGAGCCCCGTCAAACATGGCCTTAAATGTTTCCAGGCATGGGAATTCTCTGGGCAACTTGTTCCGGGGTTTCACCACCCTCATCGCAAAACACTTCTCGCTTATATCCAAACGAAATCGACCCTCCCTCAGTTTAAAACCATTATGTCATAAATGCTACACTGGCCTGATAAAAAACCGTGTTGCCTAAACAAAGCCTCTGGTTAGAACTGTTCCATAGATTATACCTGTACCCCATATCTTTTTGATCCTGCCGGGGGTTGGTGCTGTAAAGAGCGGTGCCAGAGCTTGCCGGAGCTCCCGGGGCGGTCGCGGCCCGCGGCCGCCGCGCTGCGCTGCGCCTGAAGCCCAGCGAGGCCCGGCGGGGCCTCAGCGCCGGCNCTTGGAAACCAAGCCGAAGGAACCAGGCTGGCGACGAGGGTGCCCGCGGCCCGGGTCACGTTCTTCCTTAAGAACTCGTCTCCATCAGATGTAAAGGTCTCACTGTTTCGGCCCGGTTCAGCAGTCTATCCCTGTTCAGGTTTCTCATGCCAGCCTGCTACTAACTTCTTGTCGCAGGCAACAATTTTCTGTAAAAACCCAGCACTCCTCATCCAGAACTTGGCCGTGTGCAGGTCCTGAGGCAGGTCTGGCTAGGGCGAGCTCAATGAGCAGGTAAAAACAAGAGAAAGAGAAAAAAGAGCTGTGAAAATGAGAAAACTTACCAATTTATTGGCCTATTCAGTAATTATTATTTACACATTCTGGAACAACTCAAGCTGCAGGAGTAAACTTGGAAGTGAGTCCTTCAGCTGACGGAGCACATCCTGCAGCATAGCAACACCATCAATCTGAATGCAAATCCATGGACTGACAAGTTCTGGATCAAGCCCTTGAGGTATCTTTCACAAAAACACTCCTTTGGTCATCTATATTAGCATAGCATCCAGTGGCATTTGAGCTGGGAGCAGGGTTGCGTGATGCTGGAGATTGAATAACCTTTCAATAAGAATGATATTTCGTTCTTAAGATGTAGAGAAATTAAAATCCAAGTGTGAGTAACATGTGATACCAACACCAGAGGCACACAGACAGTAGAAATGACACAGCAATAACTGCACAGATTAACTGCACTACCATAACAATCCTACATCAGAGCTGCATTGTCAGGATCTAGAACTAGACCACAAAGTTTTTTCCCAGCTGACAGCCCCAGCTGGTGAGACTAAAGTGTTGTGAGAGATCCTCTCTTTGTTGTTATCTCTTTTGCACCATCTCTGAGAGATCCTCTGTTTGTTGTTACCTCTTTTGCATCACCCCAGTTCCCAGCCTCAGAGGCAGAGGGTGGACAAAGCATGCTTCCCACTCCTACCCTTCAGCCACAATAACCCCAGGCAGTGCTACAGACCTGGGGAAGGGTGGCTGGAAAGCTGTCCAGGGGAAAAGGACCTGGAGGTGCTGGTCAACAGCCGGCTGAACGTGCACCAGGCGAGATTCAGGTTGGATATCAGGAGGAATTTCTTCACAGAAAGGGTTGTTAAACATTGGAATGGGCTGCCCAGGGAGGTGGTGGACTCACCATCTCTAGAGGTGTTCAAGAAATGACTCATGGANGTCCAGGGGAAAAGGACCTGGAGGTGCTGGTCAACAGCCGGCTGAACGTGCACCAGGCGAGATTCAGGTTGGATATCAGGAGGAATTTCTTCACAGAAAGGGTTGTTAAACATTGGAATGGGCTGCCCAGGGAGGTGGTGGACTCACCATCTCTAGAGGTGTTCAAGAAATGACTCATGGAATTTAGTGTTGTGGTCTAGTTGACATGATGTTGCTTGGTCAGAGGTTGAACTCGATGATCTCGAGGTCTTTTCTAACCTAAATGATTATTTGGTCCTCTCATTCTGTAAACATGGCAGTGAAGCTTCATGGAAACTAGAAGAGTGGTCTGGGATAGGTCTTGTTCAATAATATGCCTTTGGCATGGTGGCATCTGCTGTGCTTGTCACAAGATGACTGATAGCAAATTTTATTTTTTTGCTTCCAGTATTTCTGCTAAGCCATTCCTGACAATCTTGTACATTGTGTAGGCTGAATCATAAAGACTGTAAACAAATAAAATAAAATAAAAAGTTTATTTTATTTCCTATTTAATTTCCAATTTTATTTCCACTGTAAAGGCTGGGTATACCAAACAGGTCTCTGAAAAATATTTAATACTTATAAAAATTCTTCAGAGTTCAAGTTCCTGAAGCTGAAAAGTTTCAACCAAAGTTGTGCAACCATACCCTGGATACTTATTCTGCCCAAAGAATTTTTTTCCAGAGAATTCTTTCATATGGGCCTCATTTTTTCCCCTGGACTTTTAAAGTTAGTAACAAGTAATTTTTAGTAGTTTCAGCTCATGAGTCTTGGTGTATTTATTCAACCACATAAAAGAGCCTCTCATCATCCAGTTTTGTTAGTGTCTCATAGCTCTAATCTTGACCTAGTTTGTGAATGTTTTATTTATCGACAGCAGGCTGCACAAACAGCCTCCTCTCGGAGGGATTCCAAATACTAGCTCAGTCCAAGAGGATGCAGCTTCTCCAGGGCATCCCTACCTCCCCCATTTTTATTTTTGTCAGCTACACCCTCCCTCCTAAAGGGCCTTTAAGGCCTCATTTTTCCCTGACAGTATTTCTTTTTTTTCACTAAGAAACATTGCCATGACACATAGTTATAATTAGTTTCTCCTTTCTCCTGCAAACTATGACTACAAATCACGCACACAAATCTTGCAGCATTATTGGGAAGTGTCCATGGTGGTATGACTCATTTCTCAGCTGAGATTGTAAGCTGGGGCTTTGCATTTTTCTCATCTTTCAATAAAAATAATTTAGGAAAAGAAACAGTCTGAAGCATCAAGAAAGGAGGAACAACAGAAACCCTGAAAGTAAGTTGAGCATATATCACATGTAACAATACATTTGTTACATTGGCCTCTATGGTGCTTCATGGCACTTCTGTTTTAGAGAACAGGCAGACATATTCAGTGGATGACAAGATGGACGTGACCCAGCATTGTGCACTTGCAGCCCAGAAAGCCAACATATCCTGGGCTGCATCAAAAGCAGCGTGACTGGTAGATCAAGGAGGTGATTTTCCCCCTCTACTCCACTCCTGTAAGGCCTCCCTGGAGTACTGTGTTCAGCTCTGGGGAGAGAGGACATGGACCAGTCCAGAAAAGGAATATGAAATTGATCAGAGGGATGGAGCACCTCTCCAATGAAGACAAGCTTGAGATACTTGGAGTTGTTCATACTAAAAAAGGGAAGTCTCCAGGTAGATCTTGCAGCAGCCTCTCCATTCTTAAAGGGGTTTATCAGAAAGATGGGGAGAGACATTTTAGCAGGGCCTGTTGCAATAGAACATTGCATGGGTAATGGTTTTAAACTGAAGAACGGACGATTTTGATTAGGTATATGGCATACATTTTTTATTATGAGAGTGTTGTAACACTGGCACAGGTTGCCCAGAGAGGTGGCAGATGTCCCATTCCTGGAAACATTCAAGGTCATGTTGGACTGGGGCTCTAAGCAATCTGATCTCATTGAAGGTGTCCCTGGTCAGTGCAAGGAGATTTACCTCCAAAGGTTCCTTCTAATGCAAACTATTCTACAATTCTATGATTAAACCCTTAACTTCAAAGCATTCACCAGCCAAAAGACAAAAAAAAACCCCAAAAACCCAAACTAAACCCACAAACAAAGAGAAAAACCTATGTAGAACCACAGAAGGATTTTTACCCGTTTAATTCTAAAAAATAACATGGCACTTTGTAGTTGCATATTGAAAAAACCTAAACATTTATACTGTCTACCTCTGCTCAGGCAAGGGAGCTTCTAGCAAATTCTGAAAGTAGTTGGACAGAAACTGTCTGCTCTCAAGATAGCTGTTTTGAATACCAGCATAATGCTGTACCAAAAACCCAGTGCCTGAGAAAAACGGTATCAAATGAGAGCAAATAGAGATTTCCACTGCAGGAGAAGTTATTTCAAGGGCAAACATAACAGGCTTCAAACAAAGCAAATTGACCCAGGAGAAGTGAAATACTCCTGTTGGCAGAGTTTCACAGGCTTCCTGTAGAGAGCTATGAAGCCCCATGGACGCTTTGGGGAGAGTCAGGACAGAACCCTGAGACTGTGGGTGAAGCTTGACAGCAGGGGTACCCCAGAGCTGCTTCAGCTCTGAAACAGAAAGGTCATATGGTTGCTGCAAATTCCCTCAAGGAAAAGGAGCCATGGCAAGAAATAGGCAGAGCTTGGGGGTGAGGCTGGAAAAAAAGGACAATGCCTAACCTCTCTAACCTCTGTATTTGTCTCTCTAATCAGCCATGGCTATTTTGATTGCTGGCTCACCATGTGGCCCCAGAGCAGGTGCTGCCTCCCTCTGCTCCCAGCATATTTGCAGATTGAATTTATTTTATTATTTTCTCATCATATGCCCAAGGTCCACCTTCTGCCCAGCTCTTTGTCTCTACCTTTTCCCCAGCTGTTACCTTTTCAGCGTCTCATCAGCATATACTTTCAATTCCCTTTGAGACTATTTGTAAAGGTGTAAAGTAACATAAATGCAGTTTTCTCCCAAGTACATTAGAGATTTGACTGCTTTGCAGCATACTAAAACTGGACTCATACAAAGAGGCTTTGAAAAGGTCAAATTCTGTGAATATTCAGTTTCTAGCTACATTATATGCAGCTGTGCTTATACTCGCTTTGTGTTCATTTTGTCAGGCTATACTAACAAATGAGTTTGCTGATATTATTTATGGGATAGTAAATCTTATGTGCAACAACATAAAATTCATACTAATGAGCAGAAATCCATCACTGATCTGTGTGTTCAGTCAAAACAAAAATAAATATCGGAGACTGTGAATACCAAATTCTTAATAAGTCCTGGAGATACACAATTTAAGGATTAAATTATTCATAGTTTAAGCTGACTTCAAATAATAAGTGTATGTGACAAATTTATAACTCATTTGTTGTTAATTTGTAAAAGGGAAAAAGGTAAAAATTGCCATATATATGATTCTTGCAGTTTATGTCAAATAATAACCTCCTAATTTTAATTACTTTAGATTCTTGAAAGTTTCCGAATGAAGACCACTTCAATTAGTTTCAAGAAGATTTTATCACAGTCTGAATTGATTTACACTGATATGATTTCCGTGCAGTCAGTGGAGCTAATCTGATTTAGTCCTCATGAAGATCTATCCTGAAACAAGGTACCAGAAACAGCTTGCTCAGAAAGAACCCAGAGGTGGAGGTGCATGGAGTGGAGGATCTCTGGCTGGTAGAGAATTTGTGCAATTATTTCCATCCCACCCTGGGTTGCTTAGCACATCCAGTGAAAGAAGGGTGGGTGTAATTGCAACATGGCACGGAGGTGACGCAGCAAAATTTAATTGTCCCCATATCTCTGTCTCTTTTTTTTTTTTTTTTAAGTATCTGATAGTCACTGAAATGGGATCTGTGGATTTCAGAAAGTGAATAACAAAAAGCAAAATTAGAAAGAGAAATGAAGAAATGAAATCCAGGAGGAAAACAACAGAGGAAAAGGAGACAATTACTATCATTAAGTATGACTTGAAGATGTTAATGAATATAGTGGCACTGTGGTCATCAGTATAAGTCTATAGCATTCAGTAGAGAATGTCAGCTTTTGTGATGAAAGTCTTCTGGAAAGAATCTGTCATCAAATGTCTGCCATTGTTCTGCCCTTGCATCATCTTGTTTCTCATCCTCAAAGGCCTCAACCATGCTGTTACTCAGTTCTGTGGGGCTTTTGTCTCCTGTCCTCTTCTCTGCTACACCCTCACAGCCCCTTTTCTGCATCTTTTACCATCACTATGGCTTGTGCACAGGCACAGCTTGCCCAGCCAGGCCTTCTACAGCCAGCAGTCTTGCCTCTCTTACTCAGAGGTGATACTGAAGAGAGCAGAAGCATGACTTGAGCACCCTTGTCACTCCCCCAATTCCACACAAACCGGTTGCTGAAGGAGAGGCCCTTCATCCCGCTCCTGCAGTTACCCCTGTTGGCTGCAACGCTTTCAGAGGCAAGGGTGGGGAAAGTCATCAGGTACACAGTGCTCCCCACCACACCCCATATACTGGGAAATCATAAGCATCCCTCAGGTGCATATCCAGGAGCCACTACAGCCTGTCACACACACTCTGCCTTGGATTTTATGATTAACAGTAATTTGTACAGTTGTCACCACTGAGTCAGAAGGCTAAAAGCAGCCTGTTTATTGAATCATCTTCTTTTATACCCTGGTTTGCTACAGGTGGACCTGATTGGTCATTTAATCAACACATTTCACATGATTGGCTAATTAAGAAGATGCCCATCGGTAAACAACTTTATGAAAAAACCAGCTTGTTATTAACACCACCTGCAGCTTGTTACCATGTGATTATCATTCTTTCTCTCCAGTTCGCTAAAGCTTCCCAGACTGATTCATGGGAAAGCTTATCTAGCTTTCTCTCTCTCTGACCAGACTGTCATGTCCACATACAGTAAGTAATCTTGAGGGATTGAAACCTCTTTTTGACCACACGCTATACCCTTCCACCCCAATCTAAATGCGCAAAATGTGGAGGGGCCAGGAGGCAGCAGCAGCTGAGGTGATTTTTCCCAGCACAGCTCAGTGGTGCAGGCAGAAGCAGAATGCAGTTCTCCTGCCCTCCTCTGCCTTCTTACTGAGATTGTCCCCCAGTAAAGCAAAGTTTATAGACCTACGTATTGTTAAGCCATTACAGCTCTGGGCTTTTACTCTGGATCATAAAAGTACTTCAGAGGGTTGAATCAATTTTATTAAATGACATTTCATCGGAGGTCTTTTGTGCCAACACTCTCTTCTACACCCCTGCCAATGACTGATTTCCAAAGTAAGGGAGAGAAAAAGAATGAGGAGGGAATGGTAGCATTACATCTTCAGATCCTAATTACTAATGCAGATTTTGTATTTGTTGCATGGATGATGTTTAGCTTCTAGCAAAGTTAGTGAGTACTACTGCTCTACATGGATAAAGAGGAAATCAGATTGACTGCACAGATCAATGACTCGACACAAAAGCCTTCTGCATGCAGACTAAACAGAGATCTGTTAAAATGAACCATGTAATCTATGGTCAGAGTGCTGACATGGTGGGAAAAAAAGCTAGTATTTAAACCAGATCCTTGTTGTGAATAAATCTCAGTATCTTCAGCTGGAAATGACAAAAAAGATCTAGTGGATTTCCTAGAAAAATTACAGTCTGCTCTTTGTGAGCTGCCAGAGAATGAGGATGTTTCCTGCATTGATTGATGCTAAAAAATACTCACCCACAACCAACTCAAGGGTACTCCTTCCAAGAACACAATGCTTCTGACTTTAGTGGAAATGAGAGATAAGAAGAAGATCCTTCAGGCAGCCAGGAAAGAGAGAAGCATTGAATTCCAAGGGCAAGTGATAACAATTTCTCCAGACTTCAGCCAAAAGATACAAGAAAGAGGGAGTTGGTAGAACTTTAAAAAGCCTTTGTAGATTTAAAACCCAAGGCTGTCATCTCTTCTGAAACTGGGAGTTCTACATGAAAATAAAGATTACCTCCTCTGGGATGCAGGTTGAGGGAAACAGTTTGTGGAAGATGCTACCCTCATTTTTGCCCCGGGACATTGAGATGGATTAATTCCTTGTGTTTTGCTGGCAGAGCCCTGGTACATTGCTATTCCCAGCAGTGTATGGTCTGTGCAGAGGTTCCCATGGGAGTTACAAGCAGCCCACCAAGTCTACTCCATCTTGGGGACTGAGACAGATGGTGCAGCTGCCAAAGCTGGCGGGGCTGAGCATCTGGTAAGTGTGTTGATTTAAAGCAGTTCTCAAGCAGCAGCCGCTGCTGTGGCTGAGGTGAGCACAGTTCAGAGGTGCTTCCTTGTCTGGAGCCTATGGGGGAACTGGGGCGGTATTGCTACAGTTTCTTCTTAAAAGTGAGTACCAAATGTTTTGGAAGATGAAGAAAAGGTTTTGGGTGACCTGTTAAGGATTGCTGATATAAGAGAGGGAGTCAGCACCATGGAAGGTTAATGCTACCACTATTTCATAATGATATTTGATATTTAGGTTCCTCTAGGAAGGTTCTGGTCAGGCTTGTATTTTATTTCTTGGTTTTGTCAAGCCTTCTGTCTATCTTTTGTCTCTCCCACTCTGCATAAACAATGTCTGGTTTAAATAGTAAACTGTAGTTCAGTTTCTGACTACTGATAGCCAGAGATGAGTGGTGATTTCCTTCAGATACAAAGAACACAAAGGGAGAGTTTACCAGCCCAAAGCCGAGACTACAGCTTTGGTGATTGCACCCCAGCTAGATTTAGATTGGAAGGGTAGAGACCTGGATATATTGTTCTCTGGTTTTATTTTTTATCCGAGACAGCTTTTTTCCCAAGTTCTCTATCATCGCATTGGTACCAGGTGACAGCACATTGCTTAAGGGCTATGTAAATACAACCTTAATGATACCAAGTCATCAGAGGAAGACTGGTAAGACAGGACTGAGGAAAAGCCTACATGCTAGGAAAAACTACTGAATTTTTTTAATCTGCATAGACAGCCCCAAAAAAGGCCGTGAGCCTACTATTAAATGCTACCATCATGCCCAAGAAAGAGAGCACACATGAGATGTGAGGAAACACTAGCTGTGAGGAAATATTACCAAAGCCATTCCCACAGTTGCAATGGGAGACTGCTCCTCAAATTCACTGATTCTTTTGCAAAGTTACTGCACCACTCTGAAGACATATTTATTTATAAAAAGAATTAAGTATTATAGCAAATACTTCTTGTGTGTGTCAAGCCCACAATGCTAAGAAATTACTGTTGACAATGCTGTCAGTAAAACTCTCCTAGTACATTTCACAAAAAAGTCTAAGTGAGACAGCATGCTTGGTGGTCAGATACTGGGGAACTGATTTATAACCATAAACCTTCTCAGTTTTTATAGCTGAAAGCTTATTCACCAAGAAATCCCTGTGAAGTTGCCCTTTCTTTGATAAAAACTTTGCAAATGAGGCCAGGGTTTGTTGTACAGTCTTCTCCACCCTACAGGTCCCTTAATTTCTGTGACTTTTGGTTTACCTAAAGAATTAATGCTTGATATATTAGGATGTCATTTACACCTTAAAAACTGAGGAAATTTCTGTGTGTTGATAAAATTTGACATGTTTTATCTGTGCCCTACCATCAAAGTACTAATGGGAATCCAAATATTTTTAGAAGTTTTTAACTGTCACACAAGCAATCAGGAGAGACACCCTATCTTTAAATCAGAAAATAGCTTCATTCCTGCTATCTTATCAAACAGCAGCACGTAGTCCCACAAAAAGTATCCCCACTGAACTACTAATGGAAAGGTGTTTACATACCAGACAGGAAGCCATATAACCTGTTTTGGGTAATCACAGGAAATGAGGAAATCAAAGTGTGGTGGAGAAGGAATTCCAGAACTGATCTGAAGAGGAAAGAATTTTGGGTAGAAAGCCTCCTCTTAAAAGCATGAGGAGCACAGATAATGAACATTGATGAATATCGGTAGAAAAGATGCAGGGACCACTGAGAAAGTGATTATTTCACTGGTACATAAAAGATAATGAGAAAGTTATTAATATTAATTTTATTTGTCAGTTTGCCATTCCTCCATAATTTATGTTAAACAAAATATTTGACAGTTTATATAAGTACAGACCAAGAACAGCTATTTGTGAATTAAAGGAAGCACACATGCACTGTATATATTTATATGCAATTATATTGCTTTACCCAGAACAATGGAAAAAGTCAGCAGATTTGACTTAAAAAAATTAAAGAAAAAAGAAACTTCTGGAGATATTTTTGCTTTTAACAATCCAAGAATGTTGGCATATAGTATATAATTATATATGAATTAATCATTTTCCAGTTACTCTTTGAAAGGTGTAGTTGATTCTTACTATGAGAAAGAAATAACAGCATTAATAATAGCCAAAAGCATGTCTCTGATCCTCAGCCCTTGGTGTCTTGAGGAAGAAAGACACTGCTCTGCCCCATAAAGAGCTTCACCCCTCTCACCTCCTTTTGCTTCTGTGCTTTTGCCACTTCACTGCTCAGGTATTCATTCTCTCTCTCATCCTCCATATCTTGCTTTGGTTTTGACATGGTTGATTCCAACCTCTTTTTGCCCTATGAGTGCAGCTGTTGTTTCCTATTTTTAACTTTTCCCAGAAGCATCTTACTTCTTTCTCCCACACTAGCCCCAGGCTTGGGAGATGTCTAAAAGATTGTTTTCCTTAACCTCCATCTCTAAAATGTCTGAGAGAATGGTCTCCTTAGCCTTCATAGTTAAAACACCTTTGCCTTGGTGTCTGCAAGAAAATCTGCCATTGTTGAGGTGACTGCTTTGTGGATAATTGTCCATCACTTACAAGAACTGGCTTGTTCTTTCAAGCCTGTCTATATCCATCTGACTATTAGGGCATGTGGGGTTCACTCCTGTTCCTTCTCTTGCATTCATGCAGCTCCTGTGACAAGCCTCCGAGCAAAGCTGGGAGGCACTACCACAGTGTGTATGTGCAGCTGGAGTATGTGGTCTTCATGTGTTAGAAAGCCCACTGCTGCTCTGAAAGTTTAGATATAAAAAAGACAGACTGTTTTATCCTTGCCTTACAGAATATCCTCTTGGGTTTAGGAGCCAGCTCAGAGAGCCTTGTTCACTCGCTGAGTTCAGCATGGCTGTAATGTGCTTAGTTACAGTCCTGATCTTGAAAAATTGATTCCACTTTCAGGAATATTACCAATTCTAGGGGCATTCACCACTGTAAATATAAGGGCTATTGCAAAAGCCTGGAAACCTCAATGATCGTAAATGTCCTTTCCAACCTAAGTATTCCTATGATTCTATGAAATTCTATGAAAACCATGGGCAGCTTTATAAATATGCCCATCAAGTGTTTCAGTTCACAGGAAGAGAAGGAACACAAGCCTCAGGAAGCTGCAGGCTCATTTCACCCAGACTGCTCTAATCCAGGAATATCTCAGAAGAAGACATTTTCTTACAAATTTTTGTATACTTGTTACAAACCTGTTGAAAGAAATATTAAACCCCAGCATATTTTAGCATCTCAGCATTTTGTGGTTTGTTTTTAAGTACAAAAAGCATCCCATAATGCTCTTCCTCCTTCTCCTGAGTTGACTGTGGCCAGCACTGAAGATACATCCAAAACTTTGCACCTGAGAGTGGCTGTGATCCAGGTAACTATCAAGGCACCCTGTGCCCTAAGACCCCTTCTTCATCCAGGACCACAGAATGGAAGAGTGACAGCCCTGTGTGTCCCTGGATAAACAAGCCTTTGCAGGGCTCTACCTGGCACTCAGGCCCAGCACTTTTGGGTGTAGCTGAGTTAGAGCCAGGCTTGAGCAGGCAAGAGGAGAGTGCATCTTTCCTGTGCACTGCTGAGTTCGTGCAGCTGTTTCTTCCCACATTGCTAGCTAAAGGATGCTGGCTGAGATATATGTCCTGCATACTGTAAAAAAAAAAAAAAAATTAAAATCCATTTTTCCTACCCAAACTATAGGAACCATAGAGGAGTAGAACAAGAATGAGGAGAAAAGGGGGAAATTCCTCCCTTTAAATGGTCTTTTTAAAGACTGTTTTTAGTGTATATGATAGGTTTTGAATAAATATTAGGAATTTTTATTTCTCTGATTTTTGTTACTGTGTTGCTGTCCATTGTGGGATCAGGTGTGTGTAACATCCCATGACTATAACACCCTGTTTCACTGTGGTTATTTCTATGGGAAGGGAATGTGTTGGGCCCAAATCATGGCAGCAGAACCTAGGTTCTCAAACTGTCAAACTTGCTGCTGTGAGCACTCAGAAATTTATTCTGACATTGCTTTTTATGGCAAATATTCTGACAAATATATGCATGTGCTGTGACAACAACAACAACAAGTGATTAACAGGAACCAGTTGTACTCAAAGCCACTGTTCTCCATGGTATATCCTAGTTAAACATATCCCTAAACATAATTGCTACTGAAGAGAAGAAGAAGAAAAATACATGAAGATAGAAGATAGAAGAAAAATACATGAAGTGTCTATCATGCCTACATACTTAGTGTACCCCTGAAAGATACTAATAAACAGCTAAGAGGGCAGTATAAAGACATGAATAGACTAGACTAGATTAGAAGTGGTTTGTGAAGTGAAAAAAAAGCAAACAGTGGCCAAAAATTAAAATTGTATTTATTTTATTTTGCTTTGTTGGTGCTTTTGTTTGTTTGTGTGTAGGTTTGGCTTTGATTTTTTGGTTTTCTCTGGGTTTGTTTTGGTTTTTTTTACATTTAAAACCCTATTTCTCAAAAGGTTCTGTTAATCTTCATCCGGACGCTAGATGGGGATCTTGAGTCAGTCATGCCAGAGACTCCTTTATTCTGCTTTTTCTTTATTTTAATCTGTTTTATCATGGACAGAGTACATGCAATGCAAGTTTACTCTTCAGGCATTTATATTTATACTAAGTTTTTTGGGGGGGAAGGGTAATCTACAGTAAATAAATATTTACTTTTAAAAACGCAAGTTTAATTAAGGTTACATTGCATCTTTCAAAACAGAAGGGAATGCATCTGGAACTGTAGAGCACATGCTCTTCTTCGTCCTAATTATTTGTTTAATTCCAATGGCACATTGCAGTTGTTTTCTCACTTTTCAGTGAGCGATGCAGTTTACAGTGACAATTGTCTCACTGCTGCGTAGCACAGATTATGACAAGGGGAGAGGCGGCGGAGTCGCTCATTTGCGGCAGTACTAATGACCCAAGCATTGTTATTTCCATAAATGAGATCTTTATGTGCTAACTAAACCTGAGCAATACAACTGTGAAAGCTGCTTTCCTTCAATCTTCCCCAAATCTCCATATGACTCGTATACATGATAATAAATTAATCTCTCTTGTTACCACATTGTTGTTTGTTGAGTAAGTACCTCTTTCTTTCATGCGATGTCAAGCTCAGCCTTAAAATGTGAATCATATTTTGAGCCATTGTCTCAAATAGTTCCTTTCTCAAAGGATTCTTTCTTCTTCCTTCAGTAAACTGGGCTTTGCAAATTGCATTGTAAAGAAGCATATATGGCACCAACCTCATGCCTTCAGACTCTGCTGTGGACTGGTCTTGACTAAAGTGAGTTTGGCTGTCTCAGCTCATTTTGTAGGGACACACTAGCCCACGCTATGAAACATGCAGTTTGGGATTATTGCCAGTTTCTTCCCAGAAAATACTCAGAAAGGAATTAGGGAAAGGACTGAATGACTTCTTGCGGTGTCTGTGGAGTCAGGGTATATCCAAGGTGAAATGGGATCATTCCTCAGGCAGCAGAAAGGAGGGAAAATAAAACAATCAACCCTGCAGTGGCCTGTTGTTCTTAGTGCCACATGCCATTATTGTTGGAACACTCCGAACTGAAACATGCCGGTGAAGGAATAATTCGTGCTGCAGAGAAACAATCTGAACACCGAATCAGTTCTTTTAAAAGGATCAATTTTTAGAATATATTATAAATAAACAATAGTTTCTCGATATGGAGAATGATTTTATTTGATGACACACAGTGCTGCTTCTGTAGAGCTGATTGCTCTGTCAGAGCAAAAGGAAAAAATAATGTACTAAAGACATGAGATGCATGAAAAATGTCATTAAATAAGTCTTTACTAGCCTTGAAATGGGGATGGTTTGCATAATTGATTAATCATAAGGGGACATTTTTGGTCACAGAAATTATCATTAGTAGAGCTCCAAAGTTAAATAATCTCTGTACTAATAAAAAAATGCCATTTTCCCTTCAGATCTTTCCAAGATCTCTTCTTTCTTTTAGTCTTTCTTGCTTTTAAAGGCCTTAATAATTAAACGATATTTAACTCGAAGTGTGGGTGAGTAAGCCCCTGTGAGCCAGTTTCTCCCCCCGGCGCTCAGCGAGAGCAGCGGCGCCTAAGCAGCACATGTGGGCCCAATCCTGCGAGCTCAGCTGTGGTGCCTCCCCTCCCTGCACCAGCAGTTTGGATTTGGGCTTTTCCTTCCAAACTCCAGTCAATGAGAGCTCTCTGAATTTTCTTCCTATAAAAGAAAAATATAATCATGCTGAGCAGCATCTTTGTGAACCCTTTTCCATTCCAGTATTAAAAGCAACTCTCCTGCTTGCTCTGAAAATTTTCACCTACTTGTGAAACTGTGGGCTTGAAAAACATGCGCACACTTTTTTTGGTGAGATAGCTTGTGGTTCTTTATGATGGATGTCACTGAATCTAGTTCAGAGATATAATAATAAATATTTTTTTTTATTGCCAAGAATTTAATTAAAGGAAATGGCTTTCAATACACAGTTCTCAGAAGGATTTTCTTTAGCCTGCTTTTTTTAAAGGCTATTTTACATTGAATAAAACAGGGATTGCATAAAGCAGGAATGGGTTAAACAAGGCTTGCCATACCTGATTTAATTAATAAAAAACAAATGGTGTATGGGTTCAAGCCTGGTCCCACACCACAAATTTTCTCTACTTCTCGTTTATTGTTAATCCTTCAGGAGGTACAAATGGTTGGAAATCACATCTACAACAAAAAGAGGAATGGAGATGTTTGGCATCATACAAAAGACTTTCCTGTTTATTATTTTGCTATGGAAAGTTTAATTTGGTTTATTTAACCAGGAGATGATCCTTAAATTGAGACATACAGTACCTTCTCATCATTAATGTCCTTCTCAGGAGATCTCTAACCGAGAGTTGCATACACTGCGGAAAGAAAAATGTGTTCAAAAGCTCATTTATTACTCCATTTTTTTAATGTGAAAATAGGGTAATACTCATATATCCCAGAAACATATTGTAATGGCTTCCAAACATGAACATAAAATTGGTGTAAAAGTAATTGCAGTCTGTAAAACTTTTTGTTTTGTGTTTATTTGTATGCAGAACATAACATATATGTTAACACAAGCTGCTATTCACTCTAGCTTGTACATGCACTGAGATAATTACGCAGAATTGAATGCTGATACATGTGGAAAATATATTTTGTAAATATGTAAAGGATGGAAAATATTTAAGAGACAATTTCAATGCATTTAGATATTAGTTGTTGTACAAAATCAAGATTTCCTTCCTAAGTTATAGTGGTCCGATTTATAACTGTATTGCAATGTGAGGAACTGTTTTCTAAATCTCTAGTTATAGCTAGCCAAATTAAAAAATTACTCTGAGGATTTTGAAGCAAAGCAGTTTTTCAGTTTCTTACCAGTCGTTCTTAGCAGAGTAGAACCAGAGCAATGCAGACATTTAAAATTTTACAAGATTAGGCCAATATACATATATATATATATACACACTTTTGCCAGTGAAGAACAAAAATGTTGATTGATGAGTACTATAGCTAGTATTTAAAAAAATCTCTTACCACTCTCCTCCAAATTTGTTTCTATTCTATCAATATTTTATCTCAAACTCAGTTGTACATATTTTTTGACATCTCAAGATTTATTTCAATATCTCATATGCATGTAAAGCAAGTGCTTTAAAATCCTGTTTTAAAAGACATCTTTCATAAGCAAGGATTGGCAACTTAGTAAAAAATTTTTGTGTGATTTTTTATCAAGATTTAACTTGATAATACAACAATAATGATTGTATTGAAGATATTTTTTTTTCTGCTTCTGTTTTGATACTCTGTTTTTCTGCATCTGCCTGCATTGGATGTTCAGTATTATCAAATATTTGTATGAACAGGAACACATTACAATGCTGCAATATGCTCAGCCAGTGTGACCTTTTTTTTTTTGTGTGTTTTGCATCTGAAGTTTTGCAGTAATGTAGTCCCTAGACCAGCAGCTGAGATTTACTAGCATGGTATGACTGTATTAGAGGTGCAGAGACATCCATTTCTTCTGAATCCGCCTGCCAGTATATTTTAATAACAACCCTAACTTGAATAATCTTCCCCAAAGAAGTTGTTTAATAGAGATATCCTTTTTTCCACTTTGCATTTTTCTTGTATGCTCCAGTTCAAGAAGGCTTCCCACCTTCTGTATTTAGGCATGTTTTGAAAAGCGTATTTTAACTTTGACAGGATCAAACATTTTTCTTAGGCTAGTGTGAATATTTCAAGGAAATTAATTATTTGATACTTACATTATGAATGCATGATAGTATGCATACTATCCTGACATTTATAAGAATCAAAAATTTAAAAACACAGTAGTCATTTTTATTCAGTCCTGGAAGAAACCGGAGTTTAGCCAATGTGAGGGGGGAATACTTTCTCTTAAAATATGAAGTTATGATGATCTTAACCAGGTAGAGTCCTAAAAATACATTGGATTATAATGACTTTCCATCACAAAAAACAGCTTGCTTTTAGAGTAGTGACCTAGATAAGATGACATCTGTATTATATTCTAACTCCCTAAACTACCTGGTCATGCATGGAACTTTATCACCTTTCACATGCCAGTGTGTTATAATATGCTGCTAGATCATGTAGCCCAGGATACCACATGCTGATGTGTTATTCCTGTATTAATTATGGTTTATGTTCACTGTGCCTTTATGAAAGAGATGTTTAGCCTATTGATCTTGCTGCAAACTCTAAGAAAAGTAAAAATAAAATAAAATGAACTTTTCCTGAGACAGTACAATTAAATCCTCAAGAGAATGAAATTTGTCTGCTCGACTCCTGGAGCTCCATATAGTGAGACAGGACTGACTCCCATCTACTTCATCATACACATTCTCCCAGTGTGCATTAAACGTACATTGACTCAGCTGCTAATTCAGGAGCATGAGTAAATTTTACAGTGAAGGAACAGAATAACTCTACCTGGAAAGACAGGTGTTGTCCACAACCTACTAGGTTAACCTGCGCACAAAAAGCCCACGTTATTTCTGGAACAATTCTGTTCAATATAGATACTTTTCATGGAAAATCTGTTTCCAGTATTGTGCACATGCCACTATCCCCTCTCTTGCAGTTGAATGCTGACATAAATCTTTTTCTAATAAAATGAACTATTCAAATTTTTTCTTTACTGAATGATGTCTGAAACAGATGTATTTTAATCTGCTGGGCATAGAAAATGAAATTTACGTGTCAGTGAGGTCTTTCTGGTTAATAAATGTTTTAAAAGAGAGAAGGCAGGAAGCTAAATATATGTAAAACTGCACTGCTTTGCATATGGTGCTTTTAGCAGAATATGCAGTATTCTAAGTCTAAATTGTATCTTATTTATGAGACAAAAAGTATACATATTTTGTGATAACAAATATCTTTCATGTAGGGGTATCATATAAAATGCTGGAAAGAATTCTGATTTCACGAGCAATACTTCCCGTATGCTAGTCCCAGTAATTCTTTTTTCATGTAGGAGCAGCATCTGCATTAAGCATTTTGTTTGTTATCTCTGTGTGTGTGTAATTTTGAACTCATTATGTTTTCCTATTATTTTAGCTGTTTACACAGCACCAGTTTTAGTACATTACTGCAGCTTTCTCTTACTCTGAGTGAGCTGGATCCAAAGCCCACAGAAATCATTGCTGGGGCCCTGTTAGCTGAAGTTGACTTGCCCCTGGGGATGGAGATTAAGACAAAGAAAGTTGTATTCAGTGTCCCCTGGAGGTTCAGACAGGTTTTCCAAATTATCATGAACACTTCTAAAAATAGCTGGGTATGTTGATGAAATTTTATATTTTCCATCACAATAATGCAGTATTTTGCAGCATTATTGGGGGGGTGTGAAAGATAATAGCTATTAAAAATGAAGCTTTGAGCCCTATTTACTTTACTGTCTGAATGGTTGCCGAATTTAATAGAGATGTAATAGCAGAGTTAGCCTAAATTGCTTGTATGGAAAGCCAACAGACAGCCCATGTGCTGCTTGTGCCATGTCCTGATACTCTCAACCAAGCCCTTCTCCCAGCCCACACCCCTGTTCCTCCCTTCATTCCTCCCTCTCTCCCTCCTTCTTTCTCTTCTCCCCCCAGGTTCTCTCTTCTTTCTTTCCAATAATAATAAACAATAATATTATTAATAAGTAAAAATAAGTAAATAATGTAATTAATAAACAAAATATTTTAATATCAATATAAAATAATCTCCCTGTGCTCAATATCCAGCAAGTTAGTCCTCTGAAAATATATTGATAGCTGAGGTGACATGAATTTTACCTCAAGGAGAACAATGGTCTGAGAGAGTCTTTTTTCATCAGAGTCAATGGTTGGACAATGCAAGAATTGTCTCCTGAACATTCCTATCTTAAAAAACGGGGCTGCAGCACCACTGAAATAATTCCTTAAGTATCTCAATTAAGAGCTCAGTTGTTATCTTATCCTGATTAAAAAGTGCTTGAATTTCTACAAGTTTTCGGCCAGAGAAACTCAGGAATGATGTCCAGGTTCATTTTTTAACAATTAGCAAGTCTGAGCCTCAAACTGACAGATTACCGCCATTTGGCAGTATCACCAATAGACAGGGAGTTGTGAAATTGTAAGATATTATTGTATTGTTGGTAGCCTGAGTAAATCTAAATCTTTTCAAGCTTTGCTTCAGTGGGTTAATTCCAGGACCTGAATTACAAGTGCAATTTGAATTACATTGCAAAGACTGAACTTACTTCACTTAGCAAAGTCCTTTTTCTTAGACTTATGAATTCCAGTTATTTTGAAATCCTGAAATGTTGAAATCTTTTGATACCTTTCTTATTATTTCTAAGAAGAGATGGGTAAAGGTTTTTCCTGACTTTCCCTGCCAGCACCTCTTTATTTAGGTAAATGTGTTTCTTTGACTTTACCTTTATTTTGTGGTATCTTAGCAGCTGCTACATGCAATATACATCCACAGGGGCTTTTTATTCTTCCCATCCTAAACCTGAGATATTAAAATAGCAGAAAGAACAAAGCTTTCCAGAATCAGAAAATACTAAAAAGAACCAAATGCATGTTCTGTATATATTTAGGGCAATTGAAGAGACCTGCAAAAAGCAGGGGTGATTTCAGATTAGCTCTACATATTTTGTCTGAGAATTTTAAAACACTTAATGCATTCTAGCTAATTAAGTCTCAAAGCTTGATGCTGAGCTACATGAGGCGGGGCAGAGGACATCACCCATTCTGTTGAGGAATGAAGGGAAAAGTGATTGCATGATTTGCTGGGTACAAAAGATCATTAAATATTGGATTTGTGAATAAAGATACATATTCCAGTTAGAGTTTAACCTTAGGATTGATTGATTTTTTTCACCAAATAACAACATCTGTGACAATAAAGAAAAAGTCTCTCATAAAATAATTTGGTTCATCAGTAGCTTGTTGTTAAAAGAAAGCTGTATCTGACAATAATACATACAAAATTTTATTTAGAGTAAAAGGGCTATTACTGAGTACTGGCTTGAAACTATAGCTTTTCAGGTTGTGGAAGTATTTATTATGTATTCTCCACAACAGAAATACTCACTGGATAATTGCAGCAGAGGGCAAAAAAATACACATTAATAATAGCAGTTCAAAAGCTCAACAATATTTTTAAGAGAAGCAGCTAAATGGGGCTGTGGCCCTGCAGTTGCTTGCAGTAATCAAGGACTTTTAACAGACAGGTCCTTTTTCAGTCTCTAACAACTGTGTGGATCTGAATAATCAGACTAGAAACTGTGTACACACTGCTCAGGTTTCAGCCTAGTTTCTGACAGCTTTGGCTTTCCCTGGTGTAGCACCAGGATTTTTAAAATCTCAGATAAATTCTATCTGTGGAAAGTAACACTATGCTGTGATGGTGCGTAATTCTGCATCTCTGTATTTCTCACATTAATAAACCAAAACCTAATGGGAAATGGAAAAGATTTGTTGCTAGAAATGTTTAGTCTTCCATATCTACCAGTTGCAATTTTTTCGTCCCAAAGTGTTTTACTTAATCCAGCCTTAAGTGATTGAAGTGATGAAGCTTCCTACACTTCCCTTCAGAAGGCATTGCAAAGTATAATACACAACAATCCTCGATATTTTTAATAAAATTATGGTTAAGTTTAGCTTTTTATGTGAATTCTGTAAATCTGATATACCATCTTTTGTTTGCAAAAACCCCTCATTATTCTGGAAAAATATATAATATTAATATTTCCAGCCAATTATGCTAACCTCCTTTAAGTATTCTTACTGAAATATGTTTCCAATTATTTTAGAACAATTTAATGCTAGGAAAATATGTCAGCAAAGCAACATTTTTGTCAAAATATCTGAGGAGAATATTTTTACTTTATTCTGTCTGCAGATGAATTTAAGATTTGTCTGAAGTTGAATTATAGGTACAAATGCCTTACATGAATTTGCAGGTTCTGTGACCATGTGGTATTTGGTCTGCTTGTCTGTGCTGCTCTCTTTGGGTTCTCAGATTTCTCTTATAGTAAATTCCTGATCATTTTGTGATATGATACAAACAGAGGTATCAATAGAGGAAACCAAGATTCAAATAAATAAAAATTTTGTTTATGTTTTTTCATAATCTATACTTTTTCAATATCTGTAACTCTATATGAAGTCTCTTTCAAATTTATTTGCAAATTCACTTATTCCTCTGGTTCCTTCTTATTATATGACATGCCTTAAATCTCTCAGGGTAGTGCAATGCAGAGACTGAGGTACTGCAAGAAATGCCTTGTGCAGACTCTGAAGAATGTATGGCACTGGCTCAGTGCATTAAAACACATATTATTAAATGCTCAGTTGCATTTAGACACATATTATTAGATCTCTCTCTGATTGCATATAAACTATCTCCTGTAACCATTTGAATTTGTGAAGCTGGAAGGGGAAGGCTCCAGTGTTCACTGATTCCAGTGGGATTCAGAGTTCCAAAATCCTAATGTGTACCAGATATGAAAGGAGGGAGACTTTAGGCAGACTGGTGAGTGGCTGACTGCCATATTACATAATTACCCATAAGTGGGGAATGTTCATCACACAGGACACCCTCAGTGGGCAAAGGGAGAAGGTGGAAAGCCATTTGAAAATTCAGTGTCCACAATATTATTCAAATGCTTAATGTCCATAAAATACATTGCAGAAACATCAGCAATCTATTTTTTTGATGCAAGGTTTTTTAAGAGCTTGTTTCAGAATCTCTTTTTCTCATTAAGACTTTAAATCCATGGCTTCTTATTTTGATCTTATTGGTTGACATTAATCCTTATTTTACCTTGTTGCTGTTTTGGGTTTTCTTGGGAGGAGCTGCATCCCTCAATCCAAGACATCTAACGCTACTTCATCTGAGTAAAAAAGCAACCATTTCCTAGGAGCAGGCATAGATAATTCTGCTTTCTCCCAGCCAGGAAGGGATGAAGCCTCAAAACCAGAATGTGTTAGATGCCACCACTACCATCTGGACACCGCCCTTTGCTCCTCTATTTACTTCATTGCATCCTGTATTGCACATAAGACAATAAGAGAACAAGCTCTCTAAACTGTCCAAACAACGCTTTCTTTGGTTGGCTCCACTCAGCACTGCAGTAGATGGGTGGGTTTGAAAGAGAGAGAGAAAGGAACTTGCTTCCAATTATGTGGGCTTTGACCATTGAGTTTTGTATGTGAATGTCATAAACATTTCACAGCAGGTCATATGTGATGCGTGTTCTGGTGTAACCCTGGCAAAAGAGAAATATGCTGAGAGTGGTGACATCTGCTCTGTCCTAACTGCAGAACAGAAACATGTACTTGGATCCTTTTCATTTGGGAAAACAGACCCAGGTTTAATTTGGCATGACCACATATCTACACGTATCCCCTTTTAAATGTAAAGGAAGATAGTATTCCTTGGTGGAGAGCTTGTAAGTTTTATTTGTTTGCTACTAGGCTTTCCTTCGCCAGCATTGCCTCCATGCCAGCAAGACCTTTACCTGACAGTATTTAATTCAGGGCCAGGATCTGGAAAAAAAAGGAGGCCAAGTAGAATATCATCAGCTCTACATTTGTAAATTTGCCCAGTTTTGTTTAAATGACTTTCCTTCTTCCTGGTTTGTCTTCCCTTCGGCACAGAAAAAAAGAAGATTAAGGCTGTCAGGGCTGTACTTCAGAGGCAGCCCCAGCAAAGCCCCTAAAGAAGAAAAGTGAATGATCATAACCCATCCTCTGGATCCTCTCCAGCATAAGAAAGGATGAACTAATTTTTTTTAGCATTCCTTAGGCTCCACAGTCAAATAAACAGCACATGGCAGTCTCTAGAATTGAAGATAGAAGGCCATTGAGACCTGGATTTATTAGTGAGGACACTGAACATTGTCCTAGTGACATAGGGAGCATTTCGGTCACTGAAACTGATGCCCTTCAGATGCCGTGTAGAAATCTGAAACCTGACTGATTGGTGTCTAAAAATTAAGAGGAGATGCTGTTAGCCACTACCTGCTATTTATCATCTCTTCAATAATCTTGCCCAGAAATGGGAGGTTTAGCAATCAGACAATAATTTCTTCACAAGAAAATTAGTGTCAGAAGAGGATTTATTGAGTAAAGATCAAATAAATGCATGCTTGAAAGCTTCTGGCAGTCTGCCTTTTCTTAAGAAAAAATTACCAGTACAAGGAGTTTTCCCCCAGTTTTCAGCATGGGAAACATATTTCCCCTCTGTGACGTCTTTAAGAAATTTTCCTTAGAGGATCCAGGACGTCCAATTGAAACAGGTGAAAACTGAGCTAATTGAATTATCTATTATCTTTATTCCTTTTTGATACTTTTACAGTGACAAATCCACACACCAAATTCAAATATAATGACAGCTTTATGCAGCATGAAATAGTACAAGCTTAAACAGTTGGAGGTAATCTTGGCTAATCAGATAGACTAACATCCATAATTGTTTAGTTTTAAGATTGTTTGTCATTCACAATATTAAGTCCAGTCAGGACTGGACTTTCACTGGGAGAACACACAATCCAAATGCTGTGATCCATGCCCTGCACACTTCCTGTTCATTGTAACGCCAATGCAATATGCAATAGAAGAAAATGGATGTTAGAGGTGCATAACAATAAAGAGGTCACATCCTTTAGCTGATGCATTGTTTACTACTTCACAATTATTGACAATTTATGGCTCCTTGGAGGACAAAAAGAGATTGAGAGGAAGGCACAAATAAAGTTTGGAAGGCTAGACTTTGCATTCGTTAGAATTGATAAAAAAAAGCAATTTCTCTTTTTTGTCAAAACTGTGACACCTTCTTCTTTCAACAGCAGATGAAGTATTTTCTATCAGGTAGTTTGTGTTCATTTTATTTGAACATAGTGAGCCTACTTCGCGATATACCTATCAAATACAGCCCTAGACAATCATTTGGGAGAAGGAAATGCTAATTTTTAAAGTCTAATTCCAAGCACCTTATGTCCCACAGACTTGTTGAGACCTGCTTTTATAGTCTGCAGTCCTAATGCATCCTGTTGTTTAGATGAGAACTAACCATAATATTTAGCTGCAGAACAAGAATTCTAAATCTAAGTATCTTTGGCTCATGCTTTTTACCCCCAACTCTTTATGACAAAATCACAGGCTCTGTCTCACAGAGTTTTAAAGCTGTGAGAAGGATGAGGAGAACAGCAAGATACTAGCTTTAAGAGCTGTAAGTAACTTATTAGAAAGGCTTTATCTCTGTGTCAAATTCTGTACTTTGTTTCAACAGTAGCGGTTCTTTCTATTTCCTTTTGTCTGCTACTCTACATTACACTTCTGAGCTTTGTTCTTTCTCATCTAAGTGAAGTTGTATTTCTGGGTATGCCAATAAAGCATGTCTTCTCCAGGCAAAGAATTTATTGTTGGAATATCTATACTGGAGTTCAAAGACAAAAGCCCTGTTAATGCAATTTCTATTCTGAATTCTGAAATGCTGTTACCATTTCTCAATTTTAAAAGGATTTGTGCATTTTCACTGTTTACTTAGGAAGTCCAATTATTAATCCTCGAAATAGTCTGCCATGACCCACCTAGTGCTCACCAATAAGTAATGTCTTTAGTGGCTCTTCTTGATGTTAGCTGTCCCTGCCTATCCCTGGTATAAGCCAAGCAAAGAAAAAATGGATCCATCCTGCATTATCTTGAGTATGATGGGGGGCAACAAGAACAGACTTGTCTGTATAGTTACAAGAAACAGCCCAAAAACCGATATCAAACAATAGGGCTGGAATCAAGCCCTATCTCAAAATAAAATGGCTGAAGATTTCATCAGTACAGGAGTGAAACATCCTCTTGGAGCAAAACCAAAAAATACAATTTGCTCAAATAATAATCTGGAACAATGATACTAAACATTTTTTTTAATAATACATGGATTTTTCAAAATCTCCTGGATGAAGGTTTGTAAGGTATGAAAATCTTGATTCTCTCACATTTCACTTGTTATACAACTATGTAACTTTGTAAATTTTGTGCCTCTGTAAGGGTTTCATCCAAAGACTACTGTATCATTGGAAAAAAATTGATTAACTTACTTTAGATGTTTGATTAACATGCTTTAGATAAGGGCATAAATGCAAGATGGACTTTCTGAATCATTGTGCTTCATTATTTCTGTTACAATTTTGGCCTTGGTCATACTTGTTCTGACATAGGGCATAAAAAGGACACATCCTCCAAACATTTATTCGTATGAAACCAATTTGTAGTAAAAGTATTTTTAAAATAATATCAGACCACAAATACTCCAGACCTATGTATTCATTCATCAATTAAATTAATTTCATTAAAATCATATGGATGTGGATGAAGCATCTCCTTGGTTTTATTCTATGCCTATTGAAACACTGAAGAGTGTTGTCTGACATTTCAAGCAAAATACCTGAAGGTAGGATCATCTTACTCGATGTTGTATTCTGCCAAATTGCATTTGGATTTCAGAGTAGATATTTAATTTTTGCAAAAAACACAGAGAATAAGAAACATTTTCTACTTATAGAAAGTGATTACAGCTGAAGACATCCAAGTTGTCAATTTATCTCATGCAATGTGTATTGCAGTACATCATAAATTATGCTCTTCTTGGAGGAAAAAGCCTCTTTTAATCTTAGCAACTAATGTACAAGAATCACAAAACCATTCCATTATACCTATTTGAGGAGCTGAGTCTAGAAATCGATAACAAAAAATAGATGTCTCTTGATAGTCAAATGCAATTGTGAAGAGGGAATTCTGTAGAATCTCCTAAGTATGCAGATTCCCTAAGTTAAATACCATACATAAATACTCCCTGGGCCACTTCTAAATATGCCATTTCAACACACTTAATTTTATTTTGTGAATAAGTGAATTTTATTTAACTGAATAAGAAAGTTTTGTATTTGAGAATGAGTTGTAAGAAGAAATTAATTGAAAGGTAAAGTCATGGCTACTTTTGCTAAGAGACACAAGCAGTTTGAGATATATTGTTGGAGGCTGTGCACCAAGCAGAACTCGGCTGAGGAATGTATGCCTGCCTCTGAACGTTCTTCCCTCAACCCTGTCTATGGTGTGCCTGCTCTTTCCTAACAACCTGCACAGGGAATTTGGTGTGTAGTCCTCTAAAAAAATATGTTACTGGTTTGTAACATATTTATTGTTATGGAGCAAGTCAGTTGAAACATGGTACAATTCTTTACTTTGTTCAGCAGCAGCGGGGTTAATGAGTTTGGTGAGTATAATGAGTTTGGCTAGTTCTGGAAACAAATATTTATTACTGAAGGGCTGCCATAGGGGCTCCTGGGTTGGTGGAGTTTGTGGACTGCTAGATAGAAATCAGAAAGAAACTTTTCCAAAAAAGTTGAATATAGCATTGGACAGCAGGTAAGCTTGTATATAAATTCTCTGAAGTTGCCAAATGGGAACAGAATTTCTTCAGCAATGATAAACACAGAGTGGTCTCTGCTATGGCACATTTGAGTTGCTGTGTAAGTGTCTTGCAAGTTTTGAAGCCTTGTACTTCAGTTTTGTTAGCCCATTGAAAGAAATCTCATTTAACTGGCATTTTTACATCTACATTAATTCTTTTAAAACACTGAAGTGAGTGTTCTACAGCTATGTAAAGAAACGCATTATCAAAGCATTAAGATATGATTAAACTGACATTTTCTTAAGAAAACGAAAGGAGCAGGAAAAAGCCATTCTAAAAGGACTGAGTGCTACATACTCCAGATATTATCTTCAGTGCTTACTCAGGGATCTTTAAAGAAGCTTATTACCAAGTACCCTAAGAAGACAAGTGTGGATGTGTACAGATCAGAGGAATGCAAGTTAATGCACCTGCCAGATTTTACTATCGTACAAAGCATGTCAATCAGCACTCAGACCTTGCGTTTAAAAATGTGTTCCTTCAGATTTTTTTCAGTGCTGTATCACACATAGCTAGAATTTCCTAGTCAGTATCCATCCACTGTTGCAAATGTCATAAATTATGCTACTGAATATATATCACTGACATGAATGTGAATAGTCCTTCATTAGATTCAGTAATGAGCTATAGAAATACTGGTAGATATGGCTGCTGTGAGTACATATACATAAATCTTTCTGCTATTCTCAATAGGAAATAAAAATAATATTTTGAAATTAAAGAAAAAATCAGTGCTGCATATATTTTCTTTAAGAAAGAGAAATTAAAATACATAGTGAGTTGAATAGATGGAGCAGTTTATAGCATAAGAATTTAAAGTGGTTTGAAGCACAGCTACTTGATAGCTACATACAGCTCACATCCCACAGGACCATTTTGAAAGTGATGTGTCAATTTTGGCTTGGTCTTCATTAGGAAAAAAATATGTGCAGAAACTCGCCCTGAGAAGTCACCATCTGCAAAAGCCTGTAGTGGAGGAGGGCCTGGTGTACCAGATCACCACAGGATGGCTGAAGGCTGCTGGGAATCTGCAGAGATGAAGAAGACAAATACAGAAGAGAACTTATGAGAAAGAAAGGTATTAGTGCCATCACACACTATGCTAATAAGATCTTCTTGTTGCTCTGTGCAAAAATCTGACATTGCTCTCTAAAAAAAATTTATCCAAACTGGAAGTGTTGTAGAAGGACTAGCAGTAGGATGTGAGGAAAAGAAACTCAGAGGAGAAAAATCTTCCTTTTGCTGTGTCTACAGTATTTAGGGAAGTCATGACTACTACCTATATGGGGTCAGAGAGAGATGCTGTTCAACCTAACAGCCACTGACTGCACAAGAACAGGCAGGTCTTTAAGAGCTGGTGGGTGAAAACATAGATGGCAGCAGGCATCTGTGGGTCTTGGTCACCCATAAGGGTCCTCAGGCTTTGATTCCCACCAAAACAAGGCGTCTGAGCCTTGGGAGGTTCTCTGGTCACCTTCACATGTTCATGCTCTCTTATTTGTAGCTCTCACTTAGAGTGAAAGGTCTTCAAACCTTGAAGAAGAGTGCAGCACTGTGAAAACTTGTCTCTATTCACTGTTTTAGTTGGTTTTTCAGGATTTAGCCCCCAAAAAATTTTATCACGTGAAAACTCAGTATTTACTGAGTAAGGACATCAAGTTGTGGTGTTAGGTGGAAGTCACTTTATAAAGAAAGTAGGATAAACATAATGTGACTGAAGATATTCAAGTGACACTGTTCTACTGGAAATATAGTCATATAAATAAATGGCCTTTATCAGTTTGCTGGTACCTCCAGCAATGTTGACATTTGCATTCTTCTCTCCTACCTCTGACAGACTTTAGTTCTATAAAAATAATGAATTCTTATGCTGATATTCACCTCATAGCATGAGGCATTTGGAACAAGTCAACACAGTTTCAGGGATGAATTTTGGAAGTTTATTAAGATATACAGATTTTAAAAGGAGAAATCTGTACAGATGGCATGTGTCAGAGATTTCTCTTTTTATCAGTCAACATAAAACATGTCCATATATGATGCGTTTTCCAATAGAAAAATGAAGCACAAATCCTATTGGGATCACCAGCAGGGTCTGATGTCCAAAGGCAGATATTTTATTTAAATGATCCTATACTGCTCAGTAGGAAATGTCATTTTCATTGTGTTTACAAACATGTTAGCATTCATTAAAATGTTTTTCTGCTGCCCTTGAGATATGTATTTTAAAATACATACTTCTGAAAAGCTTTAGAGAGCAGAATTTTTAAAGTCTGATCATTTAGCAGGTGTTAATTCACATTGAAATTCTCTTTGCAGAGACCTAGAAGCCAGGTGTTCAGAACAGCTTCAACATCAGAGAATGACTGGGCCATAATGTCCTTCAAAATAGTTTTTGCTTCATAATTTTGTGGCTACTTTTGAGGTCGGTGTAGTGGTACCTACCTGGGATATGACATACTGCATTGCAATCTGGGAATGGTTTCCCCAGTCAGCTCCATGCTCTGCTTGTACTTGTCAGCATCTCAACACTATCATTTCCTTTTGATGCATGACTTCAAATGCAAACAGCTAGTGCATAGTTTTGGCATCACCAGCTTTTGTAAAAAATTGAGTTAGTAATTTGATAAACTCTAAATATGCCATGCCCTGAAGACTGTTCACTCTTCCAGTTTTTTTCTATGATGCAGAGACATACTTTGTTAAGACAGAGGGATAGTTTTAAATACTCAGAAAAGGTACTCCATCCCAGTTCCATCTTGAGAAACTCTGGCCTATTCAAAATTCATTATCTTCACTTTACAAGGCTTTTAATATAAATATCTCCTCACTAAGTGTTCACCGACTGGGAAGCTACAAGTGCAGGAGAATGATATTGCTGTAATAGGTGTGCTGCTACAATAATGATCATTGGGGATTTCTCTATAATAGAGAAATTTTGGGATGATATGCAGTTTCTTTTCAGAACTATCCTATAGCTGTTTGTTGAGGCAAGGAATGGTGTCCCTCAGGGGTCTGTGCTGGGGCCAGTTCTGTTCAATATTTTTATTGATGACATGGATGAGGGGATTGAGTCTTCCATTAGTAAATTTGCAGACAACACTAAGCTGGGAGCATTTGTCAATCTGTTGGAAGGTAGGAAGGCTCTGCAGAGAGACCTGGAATGGTTGGATGGATGGGCAGAGTCCAATAGGATGAAGTTTAATAAATCCAAGTGCCGAGTCCTGCATTTTGGCCACAATAACCCCCTGCAG
>VXBC01013226.1:485480-511296 GCA_013399945.1 Ploceus nigricollis
CAGTCTCTTCCAACCTAGGGATTCTGTGAATTCTGATAACACTAGGGAGCAGGGACAGAGTTATTTTCTGTTCCAAAAGTGATACCCTGATATGAATTTTCATGTGCAGGCCCAAAAGCCAAAAGATTGCTAACAGAGGCAGGAGGCTGCTTGTGTAGCTCTGCTGAAATCACTTGGTGTTCCTCCTCTTCAGGTGCATGAAGGATTGTTTGAGCAGATATGTCTTTCAGGCTGTAATTGTGGTCCTTCAATCCTCCAGGCAGAAATTGTACAGTTTTTTTTTTTAACAAAATTGCTATGACTAGCATTGTCTCAGTATGGAGAATTTCCACAAGGATTGATTTCTTTCATAGTGCAATACAAAAAGTACTAATTACTATCTCATGTGAGTTTGCCTAAAATTAAGGGTCTTGCAGGATGCTCCAGTGAAGAGAAAATAAACAATGTGGATATTATTTGTTACAATTCTGCCTATTTGTAAAGAATATTAGCTTCCATATACCTGCCTTATGTGGAAGATCAGGTGATATTATCAAATTATATTTTCCAGCATTATATCTTGGTAATGCATGAATTAGCCAGCAGATTTGAATAACTTCTTTGATTTAGAGTACTTCAATATGCAATTTATTTCAGTGTTTAATTTCAGTCAATAAATATTGTTCTATAGTGTTTTCATTACAACAGGAAGTGCTTTGAAACCAATTTTATTGGTATATACATTTGAAGAGACCTGTGCTCTCAGGAATAAGATGCATTTCTTAGTACCTGGAAAAGTGTAAGTATACTCTTTTCTACTTGGATATTGCATGCTTTGAAAGTGATCATCATGTTGAGATGTTGAGAAACTGAAACGTACACCATAGTTTCTTAGTTTGGGTATGTAAAATTGGTAAAACTTTCAAACACAAATTCCCCTTATAACAAATTTTTCTATTACGATTAATGAAGTTAAGTGATACATCTTCCGTTTCTTTTTTTTTAATTATTCTTCTGAATTCATGAACTAAAACATATGACCTTGAGAAACTTTTAAGTGAAAGAGGTGTTTCCAGCTGTCAGAGATGCCCAGCTCTACCAAGACCTCACACGATCCAGCAATCATTCCACAGAACACTGAAAGGTTATGATTATATCCTGGAGATGCTAAATGTTTTTCAGCCTTTAGGACAAATGGAGAGAGTTCTATATGTAATACAGTTTTTCGATCACAAATTAACTGGAAAACAGCTTGAGCAAAAGTTAATGCTTGACCCTCTGTTGGACTATGTTTCTTTGAATGGTTCTGTGAAATCTATAATTTTCTCTACTTTTTTTAAATAAGTCTGGTTTTGAAATGGCTAATTGATGTCCATGAATAACAATGACTAGGGAGAAAGCTGCATCGCCCTTGTTTACTTCACACGAGCATTATGGTGAGGTTTTGGATTAGTATAGCCATGATTTACAGGGAGTTTCCAATTTTGAGCCGGTGGTGGTTTGCAGAATCAGAGGCAATCACTGTTACAGGAAGACCATGAGCCTGATTATGTGCTCCTTGCTGGCAAGTAATTACTCCTAAAAGTACTTCCATATGGATCACCACAGCTGTGGATGTGCAGTTATTCTTGAAGTAAATTCAGTAAATTCAGACAGAATTTATATGTGAGCCTGCCTAATGAATTTCTTGAGCTTCTTGGAGCAATTTAAGAATGGATTATTACATGTAGATAGATTCTTCCAAGATCCTAAATTATATTGTGCTCTTACCACCAAAATCTACTCATTTTTTAATGGCAAAATTCCAGGATTTTTAGAGTAAGCTCCATAATCCAAGTTTTTTGAAAACTTGCATCATATCTCTAATTCTAAACTGCTTGGAGATGTGAAAAATCTTTAAATTCCCACCAGTTCAGTGTAATAAATATTTATCCATAATTTGTCTAGCTACAGCTACAAACGAAATACTTATATTTGGCCTTCCTATCATTCATTCACGAAGTATGGCAACTCATGGCAATGTTTCTCAGTACAAGTAAAGGTTTTCTTGATCTTCCCCACATCAACTTCATAAATTTCCTTCTTAGTTAGTGGAAAACAACTTGTTCATTGAATTATCTAACAGGAACCCAAAGAAGCTTGTATATTTAAAACAAAATTACCACAATCCAAAGCAACCATCCCACAACAATTTCATTCTCACTCTAGAGAGAATCAACTCGTGGAAAACGTAAATTTAATGTACAACTTGAATTATATTGTAATGTGAGTTACAGAAAAAGTTAGATAAAAGTGATTGTCTTTTATTTGCACTGTCTTTACAGAATAAAAATGGAAATGCTTTAATGTGTTGCATAACGTTTACCCTAACACATAACGTTGCATAACATTAGCCCTAACTAATCTTTGGAACAACACTGATTTATGTACACAGTAACTATTTGCATCTTTCTACTTAGCAGAGTATTAAAAAAGAGATTAGGACCAAGGTTCAGGATGAAGTTGCCTAAAGCTAAGTATTTGATTTTGGCTTTAGGAGTCTAAATAAAAATGGCCTAGATTTTAGAGCTGCTGAGCACAGATACCTCCAAATCAGTCTTGTGAAAGCTGTAGCTCTTACATGATTTGGAATCTGTCCACTCTTTGAAGTGACTTACATGGGTTTAAGTGTCTGGTTGACCTGCTTGATTTTGAAAATGTTGGTCTATAGTGCTTGCCCTGAAACAGGCTAAGCAGTTAATCAAAGGGAAAAGAAATCCTGTCAGTGATCTCCCACTCCTGTATTGCAGGCAGAAAATCTCCATAAGGAGGACAGCAGCAAGAGAAACAATAAATAGGGATGCCCTTACCTCTGCAGTATCCATTGGATCTTAAAGGACATCTGCACAACACTATACAGTAACACACAGGAGCTGGGAACTGCCCCTGACATCAGGAGGAATGATCTTCAAAAGCATCTATATTGCATTTGAGTTCCAAAGTATGTTTTTCACAGCACCTTCCTTTGTTGTGTGGGCACACATGCCAGCTCATACATAACACAGGTGCCTCTAGGATGAGCACTGTTGTGCCTTGGGGGCCCTACTCTTGGGCTTACTTGTTCTCTTGAGTTGAATATATTTAAAGATATCCCTCTTCTCTTGATTTTTTCCACCTAACTTCATCCTGTTTCAGCTATGTAAGCTCTTTTTCACATGTCAGTCATAATTCCAGCTGCTGTTTGAAGACATTTACCATACATATGAGTATTAATAAATATTCATAGGTAATGCTTCCCTTAGTAAACTGAATCTTTGCTTTTGCCATATCTGGTTGCCATTCTGGTGAGTCAGAATCCAGGTAAGGAACGAGTATTTTGCACATCTGCCTTTTTTTCAGCAGAACTATAATTTATCCATCTTTTAAGAAACCATCGCCAGTGGCTACTCTAAAAAGACAAGCATGTATCACACAGTATTGTGTTTCATGGAACACTCTTAATTGGTTACAAAGCCCCTAAATATGTAGAGGATAGGGTTTCATTTTCTAAATTCATGTTGGTTTACACTGCAGAATAAATTTGCTTTTCTGTGTCATAGTAGTAATATGTGCACTAATAAGCCCAAAATCAGGCACAAGGATGGATTTGAGTAGAAGGCATACTATTTCAACTTGATAATGACAGGAATGTTCCCACACACATCAGGAACTAAATTGGTTCCAGTGAGAACTGGAAAGTCTTAGTACCACATAAGTGGTGTTAAGTGAAAATTGGCTTTTTTCAGCCTGTCCCAAATATATTGTTCATTTCTGAACATTTCTATCCTCTGCTCTGATGGAATAGAGGCAAATAAAGAGGGACTTCTGACATGCCAAATGTTACCTTTCCCACAGTTTACCTCTGGCAATTGGTCTCTTTTTTCTTTATGTGCAGGGAACTGTAGTAGCAGCATGCTCAATAATTCCAGGTCTCCTAACAAGCCCTGCCTATTCATGTAATCCTGACTACTCCTTCCATTGTGGTCCTTACCAAATAGACCCAAAAGTGGAAAGCAATCTTTCCAGTCTCTTGGCCACATCATTTGTCATGATCAGATCCACATCCAGGGAGCTTTGCTGTGAAGAGATGTGTGTCACACCAGTGATGGAAGAAAGAAGATTCTGGATGATCAGATAGGAATGGAAGACAAAAAGAGGATCAGCCATCTTCTTGAGGATGGATTTAGGAAAGTTATAAGCAAAATCCCAGCTCTCCAAAGTCTGCATGACACAGACTAACTCTGGTTTTGACTATATACTGAACTAGTCCTGCAGTTTAGGTACTGGTAGGAAACACTAGAAATTGTGGTGCCCTGTCCATTACGCTGCATTTCACTGCAACCCAGGCAAACATATTGGGCCCTTTTTTCCCTGAGTTATGGGTATGATGCTGCCTGTTTAAGTCATACATGTGCAGTTTCTGTAACTCAGGGGCAGGAGCCATGAGCACATGTAAATGCACAATGTTCAAAAATTACCAAGGGTATTCCTGAGGCTGGATATTTTAACACAAACTGTGTGAACATGATTGTGACTCATAGCTGGCACTTGAGGGCTCCAGGAGAGGTTTCCACAACTTCCTCATGTTGTAAATCAATAATCAAAACCTACAGCAGTTAGCAATTCTCTCCGACTTTCCAGCCTGCAGAACACAATATAAATATTGACTAATCAGCCCACATGAATCAGGACAATGCTCACCTCTGCTCAGAAACATGCAATGAGGCTGGGATATTCATATGAGCCTGAGGGAGTTCCCTGCCCAAATCACATGACATGTCATGGGGAGGTGGGCGCTAACTCCCTGAGGTACCCTTGAAAAACCAAGCTTTAATAGATCATGTCTACAGTCAATTTAACATACAATTAAGCATTTTCACAAAGCAAATAGTACCAGAACTGTTGAAAATGTAATCCTGCCCCCTTGTTAAAACAGGCTTGGCTGTTTGGCATTATGCAGAATGACTGTCACCACAGTGCTTTGAAGTCACTATCGCTAAGGCAAACATGTGCAGGTACAAATAATTCAGCAGCAGAACACTGATGCTCCCCAAGTTTCTTATGCCATGTATGATCCTGAAATCTTCAGGATCATAGTTTAGTCTATTTATTCTCCACACAAAAGGTACTTTACAAAATCTGCTAAATAGCTGGGCCTACTTACTGGGACCCAGGAATATGCCCTGTACACATCTCATCAGACACATCTGTTCCTCCTGCTCCTGGCTCCTCTGTTCTCTTTCACCAGCAGCTGGTCTCTGAATGGATGTCAGAGACTGATCTCTTTGCTTTGCTTAGGCTGTGGGATTGTTTCTCTTCTGGTCTGCAGAGATCTGTCAATATTAGCTTAAATGTAGGTTCTTTTTTCCTTGTGAAAAGAAAAGATAATAATTCTTCCTCCTGATGGTGGCTTAGAGCACTTCAGATTATCCCTTGTTATTTCTTTGCAGGAAGAAATGTATATTCTCTTTTCATAAGAATTATAGCAGTTAACAATCCTCCAGCCCAAACTTTGTCCCATGAAGAACTAACATCAATGGGAGTTAGCTATATCCGCTAAGGGTAGAATTAGGATTCTCACAGAAATCTTTAGGTTCAAATAAAACAATCTTCACTGCTGTAACCATAGCATCGCTCATGTCCTACATAGTACTTTTTAAGGATATCTTGGTCAAACATAGCTTTCAAAGTAAAACATTTTTTTCTCTCTCTAGGCCATGCAATTTTATTTCTATGGGTCCCTGTTCCACAGAGCTACAAATATTCCTCAAATGTCAGGAGTTCTGGTTATTTATTTGTTCCAATTTCAGTCTTGTTTTCCAGATTATTTTGCAGATTCTAATTTAAAAATTTAGGTAAAACCAAAACAAAACGAGGAAACACCACCCTACCTCAATTCAATTATTAATGTTTTGCATTGTGTGCTTTGTACAGTTATTTGTTATTTTTACACTTTGTATAAAAATGCTAGTACCTTTTTACTAGTATATTCCTTGGCCAAATTTAGATGCCAAATTTGTACGCCAAAGTAATGAAATTGTTTTTTCTCAGCTTCCAATATAGCTGATGAGGACAAGGTCTCTTCTAGCGCAAACTTTAGGCTGCCCAAGTTGATTTCCTGTCTGAAAATTTGCCAAAGAAACCTTTGTTAGAACCAAAGATGTCCAGTTTAGGCACTTAAAGTACCTTGTTTGGTGCTAAGAGAGCCTGTTTTTCCTGCTTCCTGTGGGTCACATTCCCCCTTTCCCAGGCAAAGTGCCCAACCTGTGGAGACAGAGAAGGCCCTCCACATGACATACCCTCCCATTTGGGTTTGTTTCTGACCAGAAATTACTCATGGGCTAGAAACAACGTGTTGAAGAAGGGCCAACACATCACCAGGCTCTGAAGCATGGACTTCAGCCTTTTCTGATTCTGATTCCCTTTTCTGTCACCATATTTGTTAACCTGTGTTTGGCCAAATTATCAGGTTTTTCACAATTGCAGGAGCACTTTCTATAGAGATTAATATTTCTGCAATGATTTTAAGGGCTAATGATGAAGCATCAATCAATACATTATTCAACAAGTGGAGACACTGGACTTGTTCTACACTTATTTCATTCATCTTAAAAAAGAAAACAGATTTTATTTGGGGGAGAGTTGAAATTGATACAGGATACCTTGGTAATGAAACTCAATATTAAGTTTTAATGCAAGTAGGTTACATTACCAGGGAGAATGGGATAAATACCCATAAAATAAACACCACACAGGCTGGACTGAAATGGTAAAAGAGCATGATTGTGAGCAATTAACAGCTTTGTCCTTGATCGCTTTACGTGTTTTTTAGTTTACAGGACTAGTTGTCCAGTGTGGGAATAAGACCTGTTCATTGGGCTGCAGAAACAACTACAGTAGCAATGGGGATGAAATAGAGAGTAGGGTCAATTTTTTTTTAAAATGAAATAGAATTTTCTTGAGCAATCATTAGAATAAATTATAGGTCTTGTGAACTGGCTGAGTATTTTGCCTGTCATCAATATGTTTTCCTTGATCTATCATTCACATTATAAAGCAATGGCAATGGTAGCAATTTTTATTTGCTTTTTTGAAATGGAGGATTATTTTAGCATGTGGCTATCCCACATACATTTATCCTGTCATCTAAATATATTATATAGTAGACTGCAGCCTGCCCCTTTGATGCATTGATTTAATATTGGATGATGTTAATGCAGTAAACATTAGCAATTATGTTAAATCTCTACAGTATGCAGCAAAAAAATGAAGCCACCTTTCTAAATTTGAAATGTGTCCTGGAGCACATGGTTATAAAGCATCCATAGGGACACTGTGTGCTTAGGCCATTCTGAGACCTGAATGCTAGACAGCAATGAGCACTCCCTTCCCTCAATAAAGATCTGTAGCAAAAAACAGATATGCCCATGTACAGTACTGTTAGAATGAATAGTTCCCAAAATATAAGTGTATTTAATTGTGGAATGTATATGTCTTACAAGATCACATTCAGATGCATGTGCCTTCCACAATGAAAAATGGATTTGCAATTTTCATTTTCCCTAACTATAAATATTTGTATGCCACTTAATTTAAAGATTATACTGAAAGATATCATTTTCGATTAATATGCTGTATTTTACACAGTTTACATTCCATTTCAATATGCTTGCCTTCTATAAAATGTATTTCAAGACTCCCTAAAAAAAAAAAGAGAAAATAGGCACACTTTAAGCAGTTTACAGGAGACAGATCATTATCTCCTACAAAGGAAAGGAAACAGGAAAGCTGTAAATAATAAGTTCTGAATAGGAATGACATAAACAGCCTAATCAATGTCTTCCAGAACTGGCAAGTGACACCTCTTTGTTTTTTGCAAATAAAAACCTTCTTAACATCACAATATAAACCATTATCTCTGCAGGCAAGGTATATTTAGAAATGTACAAAATGTACATTTCCTGCCAGCCACTAGATCAGTAGGTGGAGATCTAAAGTCATGCAAATATTACAGTAAATGCAGGCAACCAATTTCTAATTATTCCATATCAGCAGATTTGTGAGGAATATAATTTATTAAAAAAAGAACAGTTTATGATCAGCAGACCTTAGTTATGACTGTTTAGGAATTCAGTGCATTTTGATCTAATCACAAAATCAAAATATTCATGAAACACAATGATATCTCCCCAAAGCAGCCGGGCAGCCATTAATTTTGAAATTCGGGTAATTTATTAACACTTATCTGTAGCTGTAAAAGCTTACCTCTGTGTTTGTAATACGGGTAAAAGTGAAAGCAGTTTTAAAACTGATTCCTAATGATTTATAATGGTTTGCTGTAATTTGAGCCAGAAATTCAATTAAAATGTATGTCTAGTTTTGTTTCAAGATCTTTAGTTAAAAATTCTATTAAAATTCTATTTCCTTCTTGCATTAAATGTATCTGTTATCTGCATATATGAGAAATATAAGAAAATTCTATCATTTATTCCCCAGACTGCACAAATGCCTTTAAAAACATCCATTTTTATTTCATAATTCTGCCAAGGTACTATTTAGAATTTATGTATAGCAGAGGAGGAATAAGTGTGCGTGCTATTTTCTTTTGAAGAAAACTAGCTTCTCTACTGAGTGCTCATGCAAATATTCAAGTGACATTTATCAGTTCATCAAAGAAAGGAAAAACAAATAACACTGAATTATCGCGTGTTTTAAAAGCGTAATTACAATACCAAGGGTATAGTTTCTTTCTATATATGTTCCCGTTATAAATCCTTGTTGTAATGGATATGTAACTTCACTACCAAAATTCCCTTTTGAGATAACACTTCACATTGTTATTTATAAATAATGAGAAGTAAAACTGGCCACTCTTGTGTTTATTTATAGGGAAAGAAAAAAAGAGACAACTCACTGCTGATGTTGGAATCACTCCAGGCAAAACCAGAAGTGAAGGAGTGAATATTACTCACTTTCCCTCTGTGATTGTCTTATCTCAGAATACTTCACCACATGTAAAGGTAAAGGACTGAGTTTATAGATGAGCACATCTGTTAATGTTGATGAGAGTGATGTGGCCAGTCCCAATTCTCTGTGTTGGGAACTGATCTTTTGTAATGCAGTTAATCAGTCGTTTCTAGATAAAAATATAAACCTTCAGGTACCCAAAGGAATGTTACCTTGCGCAAAATACTTACTACTTTCAAATTCAGTTTTTCAGCATTTACCATACTTAGGTATAATTGACTGAGCGTAGTGGTGAATCAGGACCATATCCCAGCGAAGTAAGGATGCAGTTTAGTAGACTAAGTGGCACTAGGAAAGCATTGAGGGCTTTCATGTTCTGTTTGATCTGGGTCAGTAGCAGCTATTGACCCTGTGAAAGTAAGCTTTACAGAAGACTGGGACACTTCATAGTCAGTGGTAAAGGTGAAGGTAAATCTGAGAGGAAGAAGATGTAGGTCTCTCAGTGTAGGATAATTACTGGATTAGATTTACAGGGCAAATGATCCACTAAATTACTTCATTGGCTTTAAGACTCAAATGCTTTTGACTAGAGAGTAAGGAAAGTCTACAAGTGAGGAGGTTCCAAAATGGAAGGCTTTCATAGAAAGAAGAAATATTTGCTGTGGGAGATACGGATTAACAGAGATGGAGGAAACACACAGAAAGTATTTGGATGATGCTTTCACAAGACGAAGAGCAAAGCATTAACTTTTCTACTGTTGATCAAGAGGCAAAGTTAAGGAGGGAGTATTCATGTGTTGTGTTTTACCCAGAAGCAGAAAAGGAAACAACAGCCAATTGACAGTGGCTAATGAGAATAAATGGGCAGGGATGCTGAGAATCTTCATTCCCTAGGTGATCTCACCAATACATGGAACATATCACTGTCATGTTTCTGTCCTTTCAGATGAAATGAAGACTCTCTGTAAGGTGTGGCTCTACAAAGATGGTATTTTGGACACAATCCAGTCTGTCATTCTCTCCTGTGGAGGGCAGTGGTACTCTTAAATAGTAGCTCCAGGCTTTAATAGTGTAATTAATGATCTCAAGATGAAGCAGCAGCCAGCATGTTAACAATATTATTATGTACTAGACTGGATGAGAGATATTGCAAGAAACAAGAAATTATACAAAGGGTCATAGAGAGGTTAGAAATGTGGGCAAAGAAATAACAAAATTGCTTTATCTTTAAGACAAAATACATAATTTTCTAGTTGTTTCACACTTGTAATAACAGTTCACAACAGACAACAGACAACAGACAACAGCAGACTTAAGGAGTGGGTGAAACTTGGAGAAACCTGCTATACCAGGAGATAGGGGTGAGAGAACAAGAGACCTTAAAGTGAAAGAACAAGAGATATCAAAGTGATAGCATCAGAGACCTTATGTTTATAGGAGATGTAGGAGTGATAGAAGAAAGCAAACTGGATGATAAGTGAGATGCACATAGGCATATGGGACACAGAAAAGACTCCAGAAGCATTTAATGAAGAGATGTGTTTGTAAAGCTAAGTATGTGTATTTCTTTGCTTGTGGTTAAATTAGGTTTTTATTGCTTTACTAGGTTCAGTCAAAATTCTAAGAAACAATTTAGGGAGACTACTGGGAAGAAGAAATCTAAATGTGTATAGTGTGAAGGAAATACAAAGGAAATTTTGACTCCCAAATTTGGGGCAGTTAGTATTTACAAAGCATCTTACAACTTAACATATTAAAGATCACGGTAAAATATTTATTTTATTAACATCTAGAGGGAAATGTTTCCTCTTACCTCTCTTGTTCTCTTAAGAGAATTGTTGGCATCTCACTGATGAGGGCACTGCCTCTGCCTGTGTTGGTATCATCATCTCTGGGCTTCTCTTCCCTCTTGTCTTCCCTCATGCTTGCTGGTACCTGACACTGAATTCTGTTGCAAGTACTAGGAATTCTGTCTTCACTGGGCTTCCATTTTGAGGCAGATGGCTGTTTGCTTTTTCCAGCTGGTAGAAGGACTGAGATTTTTCACTTGACTTAATGTGGTCTTTTTCTGCTATTTTATTGGAAGACATTTTTAAAATAAAAAAATGAAATGTTAAAAAGAGTGAAGGAAAAATGTAATTTTAAAAACAGGAAATAAAAAGAATACAGTTCTGATATTGATTCCTTGAAAACTGCTTCTTCTACAATAATTTCAGAACTATATTTTTACAAATACTAGGTTATCACCTGAATACTTGCAAGAACTGAACACCATGTATGAATCAGCTTAAGCTTGATTTGTTCATTTAAGAAAAAGAAAAAAAAAAAGAAGAATATGTTTTCCATTGTTCTTCAATTTCCATAAAAAAATACAAAATACCATCAAGGAATGCTGACAACTCTGCTTTAGATTGAGCCAGATTCCTCTGAAAAAGGAGTATGTAACCACTCTCTTCAATGGCATGCAGTCCATAATTTTAACCATTTAAATCCTTTATATACATAGAATTCTACCTTGCAATCAGAGACATATTTCTAACCAGAATATATTAACAAAATGTATGTACAAAAAAGTACTAATACCTTTTGTACAGAAGTTTTTGTGCAAGGGCAGGAAACAGCCAGAATGCGAGAAAAGAGGAGACTCAGAGCCCGGTTCTGAAGTGTCATAATCCCATCTAGATGGGATCTGTCTTCCCTTCACCAGCTATTGACTGCTTGTTCTTAGTCTGTGTGCTGATTCGGAATGAATCTGTTAAAAAAATGTCATTGTTTTGTTCCATTCATGTCTCTGGTCCCTTTACTGTGTCACCATTGTGAATGGAGGACAAATGCTGGAGGAGACACAGACTGTAACTATGGCAGACCTGACCTGAAGAGTCTTACGCTGTGGCAGGGCTACCTCTGCAGAAGCACTGACAGCTTGGCATTGAGAAAGTATCTGTGAAAGACCTTTGGGAAAGGCGCTAGGAAAATGAGGTTTGGAGATACAAACAAAAAAAAAAAACTGCCTTAAAGTATTTCTTAAAATTTTCAGGGAAATTTGACTGATACGTTCTTGATAGATAGTACCAGAAGTACCTAATACTATTTTTGACTTATTCCCCTTTCAGCAGAGTTTATATGCCCCTGAAACATGCTACTGTACTATTTAGCACTTACAATTGTTCTGGGTGTTCCAGATATGTAAAACAATTCTTTCTCCCCTTCTTCAGAGCAGGTTCCCAAAGAGCTTGCCATGTCATCTTCCAGATGCACATGATGTAGCTCTATGTCTCACTCACTTCAGTGGGTCAATAACAAATCCCATCCTACTTCCAGAGCTATCTTTCTGCCAACATTTTAGTGTTTAACTCTGTTCTTGCCTGAAATCTGTGGGAAGCTGGAATTCTTCAGCTTAGTAAAGTAGGTGTCTAAGTCTTTGTTCACATCAGTCTAGTGCATTCAGCCTTCCTTGAAGGAGAGCAGTCGCCCATATACAGGAAGAATCAAGAGCTTTCACCTTTGTACTGTTTGATTGCTGTTTCTCTCCACCTGATTTCAGTGGGATTCAGAGCAAACAAAAAGGAAAGATGAAGGAAAGTATTGAAGGTGCCTTTGATGCTTTCATAGACATATTTTACATAGGAGAATAGAGGTCTAAAACATTTTGTTAGGCACTACTTTGGATACCTATGCCTCTCAAAGAATGGTGCTGACTTTGTCTCTGAATCAGCCCTAATATTTTATAAGCATACATAGCTATTCTAGTCTATCTTTACTAGCTGCAGTTATCTTTTTTTTCCCTGTGAAATTGAAACACAGCATTATGTATCAGAAAACTCCATTGTTTTCTCATAGAACTCTATTGCCTGTGATGTATTAGCAGCCCTTTTGCACTGGAGACCATTTTGTATAGTATATTTCCTAATTACTTATGAATTTTCTGCTTTTATTGTTCTATGTCACAGCCTTAACATCCCTTTTAATGTACTTTTGTGTGCAAATTAGAACAGCAAGAGTTAAGAAGTAAGACTTTCTGTACATGGTGGCGGATGTTCAGAGCAATTCAGCATGTCAAGCTAGGGTCAAATGGAAAGGGAATGTCATTACTAAATGGTAACATTTTCTGTGGATTTTAGAGAAATTCAAATCCTTTTTTAATCTAAATTTATTTTATCTTTTTTTTTCAGGGTTAAAGGTTGGACTTCAAGTTCCTGTCAGACATTTGTATATTAAAATGACTTTACATTTAATTATTTTCTAAACTAACTTTCAAAATAGTTTTTCACAGAACTGCTATACCAGAATGCAATCTATTTCACAGGACCTTTTATCCTGATTCACATATATTTTGTATGATATACTTTCCTACTTGTAAGGCATGGGTTCATATATCCTCTAATTATTTTTTAAATCTCATGCCCAGGAAGTGTCTACTGTCATTCTAGAAAAATCTGGGACACAAGTCTGTATCCAATATGTATATGCCTAAATGATGCCTAAATGTCCCTGATTTACTCTGAGTAATGGAGCAAGAAATTTAAGCCATGATCTATTTCAGGAAATAGATCTTTTGTTTACATAACAAAAGATAACTTTTGTTTACATAACAAAAGTTAAGGGGCAGGGTTTCTATCCGTGGCACTCTGACAGTGGTCAGTTGCCTTATTTTTATTTTTCTCTATTCCTGTATTCAGTGTGCAGTTAAAACTCCTATTTTCCTTTAAATCTGCAGTGATGTTGGAATGAGTTTGAGATGGGGTAATGTATTCAAAATCATAATGGTTTAGAAAATTACTTTCTATTTTTTAGCTATTACCACAAAGTCTTGTAATACATTATCATGAAAAGAAAGGACTAGGCATGACAGGTGTGCTGTAACTTGGTCATAATTGTACTAATGTGTGTGGGACTGTGTGGCAGTAGATTATCCCATACGTCTTTTCCATTATTGCCCATTTCAGCTAGTCAAGGGAAACCGTCAGCACCAAAACTCTTCCTTCTAAACTATCATTTCCCTGCCTACCCAGTTTTCCTCCATTTCAGCCACATGTACCTTGCTAACCTATGGCCATAAAGTAGTGCTGAGGCTCTATGGAACCCACTAAACTGCATGAGGCAAGGAGGAAAAGGGGACTGCTTTCTTATAATACAATGTCTTCCATCATTACACACCCTCCAGTTTTGTCCCTGCTTTGAATTCTGATTTCTCAGCAAAGCAAGCCCTGGTGGAGTGGTTATTGACACCTAAGTCATGAAAAATCATGCTGGCCTGAGAAGCAAGGAGTGGGAGAAAGACCTGAAATGAAAATAATGTTATCTAGGCCAGTCTGTAAGTAAGATTCTTGCCCAGCTCAATATGATGCCTGGAACAAAGTTCTGACCACACAATCCTACAGAAAACCTAAATAGATTGAAGATCCAGCAGAATATGTTCATGAATTCCCAAGTACACACAGCCATTTATGAAGCTAAGTGAGGGTGCAGTGCTGATGCAAGCTACTCTGAAATGTGTTTCAAGCTTTTTAGAACATTTCTGTATGGAGAACTCTTCATCCCTCTTTAGAATGACTTTTCTTTTACAAGGCTTGCGATATTTAAGGTGTATAGCAGCTTGGCCTTGTAAAAATATTCATCTTGTCATGTCCCTGTGGGGCCTATATTTTATTGACAGTTAGCACTTACTTTATCCATATTGTACAAATTCCTTGTTTTTTTACCAGTAGGAAAAAAAGAGCAAGTCCATGTTGCTGGCATGTTCAAAATATATTTTAAAAATTATGGGTTTTGGCTTTTTTTTCCACATTAAAAACATCCTTGGAGTTGAAAAAATGTAGGGGTTTTTTTTGCATTCTGAAACACTGACCAAATACAGTCAATTCCTTTCCAAGTAATTGTTCCACCACAGAAAGGATTTACCAGTATCAACAGTATTTTCAATGAAGGAACAAAAGGTCTTTTATTTCTTTCATTTTAATAACTGGCATTTAAAGAGTGCTTATTAGAAAGATAAATCCCCTGATGGGGGGCTGTTTGAAGCCCAGGTGTTTCTAAATGCGTGCAGCCTGTATTTCTGCACTTCACATTCATAGCCCAGATCTGCAGTGAGAAGTACTGCTTTGATTTCTTGCAAGAACCCACCTGATACTCAAGACTCCAATACTATGTACAGAGGTGAGATACAAGCAAGAAACGACTTCAAATAAAGTAATGAAGATGGCCATGCTGTCATTCTTTAGCTGAAAACTGTGAAAAAAAAAATATGGGCCAGATTTAGTACTAATCTTCATAGCTGCAAACTGTGACGACTCCGTTTGAGTGAATTCAGATGTGCATTGCACTGATTCTCTACTTCCCATTAACTGACACTCTTCCCATTAATTGATTTCTGAAGTGTAAGTGTCAAAGACAACTTTGAAAATTAAATGTTCACAAAGAAAATGAAAATTTAATTTTTAAACATTTATACAAATTATTAAATTCTTCATGCATTCAAGCTCAGGACTGATTCGTCTCCCTTGCTGGGAACTCCAGACACATTGAATATATAGAATAGACTCACAGAACTAATAGGAGTCTTTGGACCTAATTCAATAGTTCTTGTCTGTGAAGGAAAAGTGTGTTTTCTTTTACTAGCAAAACAAGACATTATGCAGGACCTTCTAAGCTTCTCAAATCCCACTGCTACACTGAAGTAGTGAAGCATCTCCCAAGAATGTGTGTGCTGTACTTTAAGAATACTGCTGGTTAAAGAAAAGGTAGTATCACAGTGAAATTCAGGTTCAACTAACTCAGAATCCTCCTGTTCTAGGGTGACTATGTGAGATATAGAAGAAGGAACATGAGAGAGAATAGGGAAGATCAGTCTTCATGGTTAAATCAGTCTTCCTGTTATATTGTCTTCTGTCTAGCCACAGAGAGAAACGGGGTCAAATCAGACAGTGATGCACTGCATCACTCTCTAACATAGCCTGCAACTCTATTGACTGTGGATGAAGTGGGGATGAACTTTTTAGCATTTCCTTAGGCTTACACTGATTTAAAATTCTTATTGATTCAACCAAGAAAATATGATCATCAGTATAAACAATGATAGTTGGGATACACAACTATAATATTGTCTGTATTGTGTTAGGACATAGGGCTTTATCTGGACTGTTCTTGAAAAACAAAGAGATGGAAACTGCCTAGCCTCCCAGCAGGTACTGGCAGGATGCTCTTAGATGCCTGGAATTGCCCCTTCAGGTTGGAACACCTCAGCTCCACCAGTCTCTCCTTACAGAGCAAGTTCTCCACCCTGTCCAGCTGGAGATTCTAAGCTGAGCCAGCCCAAGTTTATAAGCATCCTCACACTGGGTTATCAAAAGCAGATGCAGTATTTCAGATGTCTCACTAAGCTTCAGCTCTGCCTGTGTGTTTTGAATGAAGTCCTTACGGAATTTGTAATTGCTTCTCAGTGTATCATCTTCGAAAAATGTTTGTCTAAATCTATAGTCTCTTTAGAGAAAGTAAAATGAATCATCTGATATTATGGACAAGTCTCTTGCCTGATTTTAAATCTGGGAATCATTGTTCAAAATAAATTTCTAATTAAAAAAGGCTAAGCAAACACTCCAGTTGTTCCATCCTTTTCTGGTTTATTTGTGAGTTCACCAAACTGAATAGAATTGCTAGGAAACTGTAGGAGTAAGGAACTGGAAAATCTGCTCCACATGGGTATGTCAGAGGAATTACCTGTTCCTGTCTACAGGAAAGAATCTGTTTTGTTTGGAGCTTCAATCCTCCGGTTTAATACTCCTTCCTGTTTTTTATAGGCAGTTCTTTGCACAGGGCAACCTGTGACACCCCTGAAATTCTTTTAGTGTCATTGTGATATTTTTTACCATTTCCATTATATGCTACATTATTTTTGTAGAGAAAATAAAATAGCAGGAAGAAAAAGTTCTGTTTTCAGGAAGAATGCCTGAGTGAAATATTTTGGATTTGGTAGATTATTTTTGAGCCATTCTATTAATTTATTTTTTGTAGGTTTTTTTTTTTTTTTTTGCATTTTAGAAGTGTTTGTCATGTTTTGAATAGTTTGATTCTATAATTCTATTGTCTTAAATTTCTCTATAAAGAAGTGATCCCACATATACCATAAGCAAATTCATGTTTCATTTTCCAGTAAAAAGCATTAAATAAAAAAGAGATATTGAGGTTCTGCATTAATTGTTATATTTTATGCAAGTGTGCATCAATTCTCCCATTTCAGAATGCCATTGAAGTCCTATATATGTTTTCTACAAAATTTCTTGTGGTTCTAGTTTTTTTATCCATTACATCAATAATTACATTGTAAGTAGGAGCAATAAATTTAGTTATATCAAGTGCATTTAGCATCAAGTATTCTATCCCATTAGTTAAGGGTGGTGTATTCAGATCTCTATGAATGAAAATGATCCAGTGTTATATTTCATTAAAAAAAACTGTATTAGGAAGAGAAAATTGGATCTTGAGTTGCTTGAAATCTTGAAAGGATTTACAATAGGATGAATGAGAAAGATCACCTGTAAAATTAATACTGCTTACCTTCCAATTCTTGAAATCTGAATTACCCTAGAAGAGTGATGGAAAAGCATTTTGGATTCAGGATGCAAGGAGAAAGCATCATGAATTCAGGATTCAAGCTCTTCTGCTGGAGAAGAAGGATAGCCTTCTTCTTGGTCTAGGTATTTTCCTGAGGCTAAAAGAGGGACTCAGTTTTGTGGTGCTATATTGGCCCAGATTTCTCTGAGTCATGTCTTCCAGTTACTGCAGTACCTATGGCCAAAATACTCAGCTTTAGGGGCAAAATTCCCATTGTCTCTCTGTTGGAAATTTTCTGCTAATGTGCTGAGCATGAAAGTTATGAAGCTGGAGAAAAGTAGCAGTGGTAAAGATTGCTTACAGCCCTCACTCTACACTGTTCTTTGCTGGTGAGCTGTGGACTGACTGGTCTTGAGAAAAGCCCCTTACCCCGGGGTTCATTTTTCTATTGAGTGACAGGTACAAATACAACCATAGTGATAGGGAAAGCTTAAACTGATTTTCAGATTTTTTATAAAAAAATTCTGCCGTTATTTCATATTCAAAAATGACATGATTGAATGAATGCTTCATGCTCCACTAGCTTATAACTTTATATGAATGCCCCTCTGCATACATCAGTCTGGAGGGCGCATTTATGAACTGAAACTTCTGAAGATTCAATTTCTCTTGGAGCATTTCATCACATATACTTATATTTTAAACTTGAAATAATGAGTTGACAGCTATGTTTTGTGAGCTTCTTTACACTCGGTTAGAGCAATTTGGGCACTCAGGTCTCTTCATGCTGAGTAAAAGTCCACCACCTGCTTGACAATGAGGGACCTTGTCCTATTCATTATTGTGTTAACATAACAGTGTTTCATGAATGGCTAAGCAGCTCTCTTTTCAGCAGCTTTATAGCTGTGGCAGTGTGACACTTCTTTCCCTAACATCCACCATTAATGAAAAGCTGCAATGAGCGATTCTCCCGCTCCCGCCGAGGTGTTACACCACCCCCTCCAGCGCTGGCTGTCGTGCCGTGGCGGGGTGAGCACTGAAGGCAGTAGGAAAGCGACACTATTAGTCAGCTCTGTCTTGCCTGACCTCAGCGACCAAGGCTGGAGTTAAAAGCAGGGTAGTTGTGTATAAAGCGAAGTGTTACAGACATGTTAATAGCTTCCTCTCCCCACCCACTGTATCAGTGGAGATACCATGTTCTCTAATGCTCCATTGGTAACCTGCTGGCTTTTGACTTTACTTTGTATGAGATGAAATCCCGAATTAGAGGTTAGTTTAAAGTTAATTTATTGTCCTCACAGTAAAGAAAAAATTCAAACAGGTTTCAAGAGAGGCTTCAACTCTGTCACTGCTGAGAGAGGTGTCCTGGATATTAGGAAGGAGTATAAATATATCCCATATTTGTGTTTGTGTGTTTGTATCTATATCTCTACCTATATTAGAATATATATCTAAATGGGACACCTATCTAGATCTACATGTGCAAATATTGCTTTCTAATATGTTGTATATAGTCATATGTGATGTAAGTATCTTCCTGTATTTATTCACTGTATTTTCTTTCCTGTGTGAAGGCTGTTGCATCCAGCTTGCCCTTTTTTCCATCACAGATGGATGTAGCATGGCGTAGCATGGAAGCAGCCAAAAGTGATTTTTTCCTTCCTTTTTGGACCAACTGCTGTTCTTTCTCTCAGTAGCAGTCCTCCTGTTCAATAAAGCTTCGTGTGAAAATCCAGAGGTGAAATACTGTCAGGAGTTTAGTGGCAGCAGGATTTCCTTCTTGTTTATTTACATGCAGTTTAAATGAAGCAGTGGGCATCTGAATTTTGAAGGGTTCTGGTCACTTACTTTTGTTTGGAGATGCACACACATTGTGTGCTTTTCTCTCTCTTTGGCAAATGGAAGTAAAACTTAGAAAAAAGTGCACGATTGGTCATACATAGGAATTCTGGCTTCTCTTTTGCTTATTCCTGAGGCTGGTCCTTGACCTGTGCTGTAACATAAGACATGTGCAGGTGTTGTCACAAAGAAAACTGCACAGCACGACTGAAAATTTTGTGAGGCAGTGCACTAACAATAAAGCAATGTAGTTGCCTGTGTTCTAGTGCTCAGATCCAGGCTCACCACCATCACCATGCTGGCCAAAGCAGTTCACCTATATCTGGAAGAAAATTAAGCCATCACAGAAACTAGTATTGGCTAGAGATTTGATTGCAAGTGTATTTTTTTTTTTTTTGTTACTTATTTTCATTTTTCCTACAAAAGTTAAAAAGCTAATGACTATAATGGTTTTTGAAAAAAAGCTTAAAATGTGCTCTGGGTCAACACTGCAGGCTCGAAACCTGGAAGATGAATGAAACATTGTAAGAGACTATAAAGGCATATTTTAAAGCAAATTGCATGGTTTGAGGGGCCTGACTTATGAGTGTTAAATATTTGACATCTGTAGTGCTCACATCTCTGCTCCCTGAGGAAAGTTTCATAGAGGAGCAGAGATGTGGGCACTACAGACATCCCTGTGTGCTGATTTTCCAAAGTAGGGCTACTATTCCACTGAAATCCTCATGGGAGCAGTTTAGCTCTCATTGCCATTAACAAATTTCATGTGATAATGCAAAAAAACCCACTTTTGCATACTTAGAGCAATGCAGTACTTAGTTCATATTCTGGCTTACATCACCCTGACTTTGTTTATGCTTAGATACTCATCTGGACATGGGCAGCACAGTTTTGCTAGTCTCCAAGGTTCAGATGCTGCAGTGAATTCCTGCCATTGATCAAACACTGCGATAATGGTCTCAGTTTATGTGGTGTTCGTTATCAGCTACAAAATCACAGAATTTTATGGGTATCTCATTCACTGTAATGAGATAGGAGTCTACCAACCCAGTGGGCATTGTCTTTATGTTCATTTTAGCCAGTTACTGGTTCATGGTTTGACAAATAGTCATTTTTCTTCTAAGAAACAAAATATTTCCATATTTTGTATTTCCAAGAGAAATGTGTTTATTTCATTTATGCGAAGAGTAAATAGGACATCTTGCTCACTTTATCCATGTGTTTAAGCTCACATTATTTATTATTTGAAGAACCAGCTAAGTAGAGATCTTTACTAGGGACATTTTAGCTCTTTAATTTCTGGAACACACAGTACACTCTACAATGCAGTCTTACAAATTACTGTCAAGAAGTAGTGTATAGATACATCCCACAATATCCTTTTTTGTGTCTGTGCAATCAATGCTTCATTGTCATGGGAATCACAGATATATAGGGCTGGAAGGTATCTACAGACATAGGATAATTCTTTCTCTATCCTCACTGTACATAAAACAAGCATGACATATCTCACTTGCTCTTAAAAACCTTCAGTGAAAGAGAGTCTGCAACCTGCCTCAGTGAACTGTTTCAACCCTTAACTTCCCTTCCAATTGGAAACCTTGTAACCTGAATCTCCTTTGCTTCAAATTATTTGGCTTTCTTCTCCTACAAATCCCACTCAGACTCTAAGAATAATTGATCGCCACACTCTTTCTAACAAGCTCTATATATTTGAAGACATTATCATGCCTGCCTTCAGTCTTGCCTTTTCCAGACTAAACAAATCCAACTCTTTCAACCTTTCCTTGTAGGTCACGTTTTCCAAAGCTCTTATCATTCTTTTTGCTTTCCTCTGGATTCTCTCTAAATTGTCTGTATCTGTTCTGAAGTGTGGTGACCAAAATGGGAAACATTACTCCAGCTGAGCTCTGAGCGATACCCAAGGAGAATAGAACATCAAGAACAGCACCTCCAATAGCTTATACACAACACTTCTGACCTCCCCTTCAGTTAAAGAGTTTTTTGCAATAGCAAGAAACAATTCAGTTTATGGCCTCCTGTGTTTGTTTGTTTTACATTAATCCTGCCTATTTATTCTTCTTTTAACAGTTGCTCATATAACTTCTCTAAGTTTCGTGTTCTGCATGTATATTGACTGCATTTCATGTTCACTTGTGAATACTTTCTCCAGAATTTGACAAATAGCTTATATTCTGACTGAACTGCCAAAATGCTTTGTTGTTCTTGTCTTGTTCCACGTACTCTTGGGACAAATGCCAAGTATAAAAAATGTAACTGTGTCCTCCATCCCACCACTGAGATTGTCAGTGAAAATCATAGTAGAACAGAGGCACCGGTAGGGATTCTGAGAGGATTCTGTTTGAAATAGCCCCCAGTTTGACAGGGAATCTGTACTAATCATTGTGGTGGGTGCTATTTTCCAAACACTTCATCACACTCTTTTCACTAAATCATCCAGACCACATTTCTCTTGCTTATGAGAACAATATGCAGAGTCGTGTTGAAAGACCTGCTGAAGTCAGGATTTATCAAATCTGCCTTCTGCTACACTGTTATCCAGTCATCCTGTCAAAGAAAGAAATTAGATTCATGTGATCTGTTATTGACAAATCTATGCTGGCTGTTTCTTTTCACCTTGCTATCTTCTTGGTGCTTTCAGCTGGATTGTTTAATGATTTGTTGGTGTGTCTTTCTGGCTGTCTTTAACTAGACTATAATTCGAAGATTCTCTTCTGCTTTTTTTTTAAAAATACCCCAAAAACAAACAGTTACTGTACTTACTATTCTCAGTCCTTTGGAACCTCTCCCATACTTGACAAAATTTTGGACACAATGAATGATAGTCCAGAAATTACTTTATATAGATCATTACAGCCCAGTGACTGAATACCACTTGGCAACTATAAACCTGAATACATGTAAATTATGTACATACCATGTCTGTAACCTGATTTGATTAAGACTTTGTTGGATCTATTCTCAATATATTGCTCAAACTAGTATATGAATTTTCATGAAAGAAGCATTGTTATTATGGGGTTTATTTTCTGCCATATTGAAGTATATGTTTGAAAGAATCTCCAAAATCTCTTTACATTTTTAAAAGTCCATATGGTACAAGAACTAGTTTTAAAATGTTTTGGCTCCCAGGACTTTGTCTATAATCAAGTGACAGTAGTGAACTGAAACTGGTCAAAAGAAATAGGATGGGGAAACTAAAAAGAGTAATGGAATTACTGAACTGCGAGGTGGAAACACACCTCAAGAGATTGTGCAGTATAACAACTTTCACAGAATGAAGGTCACATAGACAAGCTCTAGCTGATAGTTTATACCTCGCTTTCAATATCTCTAGTTGTGTGGTTTCCATCAAAACACAGTATTTTAGAATTCTGATTATTGAATGATTTTGCTAGCAATACTCTGTTTTTCCCCATGCAAATTAAGGCAATTTCATCATGCATATAAATACCTGAAAGGAGGGTGCAAAGATGGAACCAGACTCTTTTCAATAATGCCCAGTGACAGGACAAGAGGTAATGGACACAAACTGAAACACAGCAGGGTCTGTCTGAACATAAGAAAACACTTTTATGTGAGGATGTCTGAGCACCATTACAGATTATGCAGGGAGATTGTGGAGTCTCCCTCCTCAGAGATATTAAAAAATCACCTAGACATGGTCCTGTACAACTGGCTCTAGGTGTTCCTACTTGACAAACTGGGTTGAACCAGATGACCTCCAGATTTCCCTTTCTAGCTGAACCATTCTGTGATTCTATGATCCCATCCTTCTTCCAGAAGTCAGGGAAAATATTTGAATATTTTCACATGTATCCACAGTTTAGGATACTGAGGTTTTTTTTCTAATCTAAATAAACCCATTTTCTTCACTTTTTTATTGCATCTGCTACTCATTTCTAACTGGATATAGATTTGGGCTACTAAGAGAGCTTGGTATCAATATTTCTCTTTTTCAGGAATGCTTAAACATTGTTCTATATGTCATGTTCATATACAATGAAAATGTACTTGCCACTTACTGCTGGCTGAAAAAGCTCATCAGAAGTGATCAATTATATGTTGGCAAATTGGGAGGTATTTAAAATGAAACACAGAGTCTTTGGCAGGTCTAGGTTTATTCAAAAGTTCCACTAAGAAGCTTCTCTAGCTGTACCTATCTGCACATCAGTTGAGCAAATAGTGGTATCACACATCCCTGGATTTACCTTCAAGCAAGGTCAGGAGTAGAGAAGATGAACTCTTTGATAGGCAATTCACAAAAGAGTTAAAGAAGTGAAAGGATTTTTAAAAGCAAATGTGAGTGAAAAAAACCCAACATTTTTTACAGTGAATCTGATGATATGCCTATAATTAAGTCACATAGGTTAAAGGCTTGTTATGCTAGGATTAACATATGGTAAATACATCCATTGAATTTCACTGAGATTCATATGATGATTACACATAAAATTCCATGTAATGAGATATATTTATCATCAAAAGGTCTTTGGCCTTTAAGAAAATGTTACAACAATTATCCTGTGAACGTGAAAAGTCAATAGAGGTATAAATGCATGTCTTTATGCCATTATTGTGACTGGATTAATTTCAACAAGACCAGCCCTGCTGACATTAAGCCATCAAGGGGGAAGCCTAGTGTTACTCACACAGCCTCTCAGCATGCCCTCTCGTCTCTCCTTGTCTGCTTGGACAGACAGAAAGAATTTTTTCTTCCACTCCATCCTTTTATAATCACAGCTATGGAGTTCCATAGTAAGTACTGTGAGATACACTGCCCTAGAGCTCTTACAAAGTTTTTTTTCCTCTTGGATTTCCCAAATCTCTCAATTACAAAAGTTGTATTAGACAGGAAACACCAAATTTCAGCAGTCACTAATGTGATTTGGAGTAACATATTACTATTAAGCAGTGAGTTCAAGCTCATTGACACAAGGGCAAATAAACTGTGGAGTTATAGAAGAATAATAATTTTCTGCCATCTCTGGGAAAGTGAGATGCAAAAATGGAGATGGAGTAGGATCCATAGGTATGCAGGAACAAGCAGTAAAGAGACATAAAATAGATACACACACAGGTGGCACACCAACCTGCCCATCCCTTCTCCAGAAGAGCAAAAGCACCCATAAAGAAATGGTTTCCCTTCTTTTTTTCTGACCTTAAGTGTCTCATTCCAATTAGTTATTTTCTTCTTGCAATATAATATTCTCTGTTGCTTAGTATCTGAAATTTCCAGTCTCAGACAGTCTTTCAGTCACTGGTACTTAGTAACATGCATTTGGATGTCCAGTTTGAGCCCAAACACTGCATTTAAGGAGACTGAAATCAGATTTAGAATAGATTGTCTGCCTTGGACCCTGAGAGGGCTTGCACCTTGCTTTCAAGCACAGGGGCAGCCTGGTGTAATTCTTATTTACTAAGTTGTTTTTGTTTTAACATTTGTAACAGCAGTGTTATACCACTTGACCACTTTACATCAACAGCCATATTCACCCACAAGGGGATATAGTTATAAAAAGCAATAACTCTCTTCTTCAGTGGATTAAACAGACATTTTTTACTTCTGTTTCAGTTTGCAAAATGTTGGGAATTTGACAGAGATCTAGATGACTATTTACTCATAATTTATTTATTTATTTCTCTTTCTTTAGTAACATTCCACATTGCAAATTCTTGCTTTCCACTGTTGCCTTGCAAAAGCTAGTGAAAGACAAGAAGAAAATATATTTCTCACCACTACTTATAATTTCACATTCTTAATTTTTCTCCCCAAACTGATTTTTATATTTAATAGGATACCAAACAACTAAGAATACTGTTCTTGTCTATAAATTGCAAATTAAGTTTAGCTATGAGCTCTTGTTTGGAAGTATAGAAGTTTACATTGTATTATATTTAAAGGCAGCTGTCTTTTGTGGAATTTTAAAATAGGCTATTTTTTATCAAAGGTTTTCCTTTCATGTCCTTTGATTACTAAGCTATATAAGTTAACCAAAGATAACTAAGCATTAACCCATGTTGCAGTTTTTATCTCCTTTGGCAATCCCATGAGACTTCAGCTAAGTACATTAAATGGAGCATAAATCTTTTAGTTGTTTTCATTAAGTCACATATTTAGAATACATATCCCAGTTTATTTGATCAATTGTAAAATATTAGCTGTTGCAGTGAAGATTTGTGACATGGTTTGCAGCAAGTGAACAAACATTTCTGCAGAGCACTGAAAATTTTTGCTGGAATGCGTGGATAAGTTACAACAATTAGGGTTTGGAACAGCCATTTGAGAGGTTTTTTTCTTTATGTAACTTGCAAATGTATGCTTAAAGGCCAGCAATACCAACAGGCAAGCTTTGAAGATAATTCTAATATCGGCTTAATATTCTTGGTTTGCATTTCTGTTAATTTTCCCAGTTTTCCTATCTTTTGTTCTTCTTCTTTT
>VXBC01013226.1:511330-534328 GCA_013399945.1 Ploceus nigricollis
TTTTTTTTAATTTATTTATTGGCCAACCACAAACCCCAAGAAGAACACTAGCTGCAAAAGGGCAGGTGTTGGGAATAGAAGTTTTAGTGCATGGTGGGGCTTACCATAGCTTCCTAAAAAACTTCATATTCAACTTGGTTCAGATATTAAACTATGATAAAGGAGTCATTATGATAAGTATTAACATATTAATTATTTGTGTTGGTGGGTGGTCTGAATATAAGATTTGTATTGAATAATTTATTGAAAGCTTTTGTCCTTGAAATAATATTTCGCACTTTAGAATTTGTTTTTGTCTAAGACTTTGACATTATTCTGCAAGGATTAGTATCATGCATCTCAATACATAGCAGAAAAAGGGTTAGTTTTGCATTTACAGAAAGTGAAGCTCAGGCACTAAGGCACTATGCAATTCCTTCCAAGTCATAGACAATAGAAAAACCAAGTTTAATGCCAAAATGTATGGACTTCAGATAGAGCCTTGCACTGACATGATCCTTCACATCCTTGTGTCTTTTGTGGCTCTTGTGTTTTGAAAGAGGACAGTTTAGCTCCTTAGCTAAATTGCCTGGAGTAGAAAGAGTCTGGTGTAAGTTTTTGCTTATCCACGATGATCCTGAGTGTTTAATCAGGCCTGTGTCCTACTATTTTTGACTGACTTTTCTTATGTGAGCATCCCAGTCCAAATCAGTAAGGCAGTTCATGTAATAAGAAATTTCCTACATGAATAAAGAATTTGCGTTACTTTGGTAAATAAGTTTGGAACCATACTTTTAAGCTTGTGTCTAAACCATCTTGATTTTCAAACCTTCATTGTCAAGGGAAGAATTGTAACAATATTTACCTGAAAAGTGTTTTTAAAGTATAACCTATGTCACCATTCCAATATTTCTAGCCAGATACATAGGATGTATGGATTTGTCAATACACAATGGTATTGCAGAATTCAAACTGCAGAGCTATATAACAATTTGACAAGAATGGCATATGTACAGAGCAGTGTTCACATTTAAAACATGCAGAGCATGTCATATGGAGATTTTTGTACTTCCTTTACCAATATAATCCTGCAGCAATTGTGTTTAGTTTCACAAGTGTTCAAAGAGATTACACGAATGTCCAGTTTTTGTTTTAAAATTTTAACTGTGTATTTGACACAAATATTCAGTCAGCATCCCAGATAGAAGCATTTTGAAATTTAGAAGCATACAATCAACTTGGTAACAGCCCTTCATATGCTTTAGAAACATTGCTAAAACTTGATTCTTAGTAATAGTCAATGTGGTAGTTCCAAAACAAAAGCGTGACATTTGCATGTGCCCCAAATCTTTTTGATATAAAAGGCATAGCTTCAACCTCATTTATGATAACTGCAGGTCTTTACAGCACTGGGAGGTCTGCAGTTCCTTCTTTAGTTGTGCATCCTTTGGTAAATGATTTAGCTCCTACTAACTCAGCAACAAAAGGCTTTAGCTACCAAATATTTTGAATCCTGGACTGGAATTCTTTGTTTTCTATAAGACAAACAGTTAAGTAATGCTCCACAAATGCAAGAGAGCTGTGTATTGCACATTCTAGGGACCATTATACAGGCCAGTTTTACTATCAGTAACACACCATTTGGGAATCAGTAACACGTTGTTAAAAACTTGTGTACAGCAGTCTTTTTTTGGCAGTGAAATACCCCCTTTGTGTTAATATACACTGCAGTTCTGCTTATTTTAAGCATGCCATACATTAAGTAGATATGATAGGTTGGCATTCATTGACAAATTAAGTGAGTTGATTAGAAATCTGAAATCTGCATGGACCTTCATTATGTTTGTCATGAATTGTAGGCCTAAAAAGTGCTTTTCAGATAAAAGACACAAAACATGAAAGTGAAGCAGAAGCTGATAACCCTTTCTGAAGGAAGAGCTATTAGTAAGTCTCATTGCTTAGCCATCTAGTAAACACTTCAATGACTTCTGATTACTATTAACCAACAGAATGATGTTTTTCTCAGCAAAAAAGAGAATTATGTTTTCCAAGCTGTGCATTTCACTTCAGAAGGATGGTAGCTTGGTAAGATGACTGTGCAAATGTTGGCCATTTTAAGAAAGAAGTATAGGCAGATTTCCCTCTTTTGAAATACCTGTTTTATCCAAGACAATTAAAGTGCTCTCAATAGATACCACAACATTTTAAATATATATTTGATCAGATCCAAGGTGGTCATTACCAGTGGTTAAGTGACTTTTAGAATCACTTGTTCATTGAGCCTTCTTAAGCTAGTCATTATGTGAAAATCACATCTCTCACTTACATGTACTTGGTTTAGTATTTTCTCAGGTAAAATTGTGGGGTTTTTCACTGCTTAGAATCTATCTAGATTTATAATTTGGTGGTGAAGTGAGGTCTCATATGGCCTAGAAGCAGGGGAAACATTCTTAGCCAACACTCATACCTTGGCCCTATGGAAGCCCTAACAGCATAAATTAGGATTGCCTTAAAGTGGCTTTAAATTTCATTCAATTAGCTGGAGTTCCAAGAGGCTTCCTTATAAGCAAAGCACTACCAAACAGAGAAAAAAAAAAAATCTACTGTTTCCTCATCCACGCTCCTATGGGAAAAGCTGTGAAAGATACAATTAGCATGAAGACCTTATATTAGTATGAAAGTTGATGGGAAAATACAGTCAGAGCTCCTGAGAGAATGACACCAGAGTGCAGAATCAATGTCCACATGCATAAATGCACCCTTTGAGAGACAGAACTTTTAAGAAAAGGTAATATGTAGCTGAAAAAACAGGCGTACCTCCAGTTGCACAGCCTTTCTTTGACTAATTCACAAATTTTGTTTCAGTTACACTTTTAGACCGTCATGGCTGTAACAGCAATTGAAATACCCCAGTGCCAAGGGAGTTATGAATATTTCTTTTCAAAGGAGGCAGTTTCATCAGTGTTGTCAAAAGCAATGGTTAAAAGAAATTAAATACCACCAGATAGGTACAGCTTGATTCATTTTATGAGGAGGCAGGACATGAACAACGGAAATTGTCTTCTAGGGTATGTAGAGCATAAGCCACATGAAGTCTAGGCATGCTATTACTCTTCTATTTGAGTCTGCAGCCATCAAAATGATGTTACTGATTTAACTTTGATCAAAAACTACTTGACAGAGAAAATAATTCACATCATATTATGCAGATGAAGTTTATCTCTGTTGTGTTAGAGTATATCTAATACTCTAGCATCTAGGTACTGGGAAATTATTTATAGCTATAAAAAAATCCCCTTTGTGTTTCGCTACCTCAGCCATACTGCAGTAAAACACATTAATATAACAAAATACTTGGTACGCAGCAAAATACTTGGTATGCAGCAAAATTTCCACCATAATTTTTAAAGGAAACTCAAGTGAAGTCTTGCAACGTCTATTGAATAGTAGAAATCTTTCATAAAACTGGAAAACACTGTCACCTCATAAATATGTTAAACCATGAACATAGTTCTGTACTGTTGCCAGGTAGATTTGAATTGTTCATTAGAAGAAGCAATACATTTCTTTATTTACCAGGTAATCAGAAGCAGAGTTAACCCTTTAAGTACTTCTCTGCTGTCAACAAAGGAGGTTTCTAGTTAACAGATCTATTTTGCCTTTTCAAGACTTGCTCATATTAAGGAGTGTAAAACACTTCTGGCCTGTTTAACATGAAAATTATTATTGGTTTAACATGCAAATTATTATTGGATTGTCTATGAGGCAGCTTACAGGTCCAAGGTCCTGGGTAGAACCAGTGTGTTCTTCAGTGCTGGTAGGTCATCAACAGAGCATTGTCATAATGTAGGCATAAACACAAAGAAATCTACAAGTAAAACCTTCAATGACTTTACTGTGTGTTGAAGTTAAACTGCTTTGCCTAAGTGTGAAAATGCATTATCTATTCGTTTTGGATTCATTGTGTCTTTATTCAACGAAACTCTTAAAGAAAAGCCAAATAAATACTGCATAAAACCACTGAAGCTTTCAAATGGTTCAAAGAGCATTTGAAACAGTAATTAAAATATCATCAGGTGTGCTAAAATATAATTTTCAGGTGAGCTTGATGGCCTGTTATTACCACTGTCATGAGTATTATTGTTATTTTAATTATTTGATCTAATTTTAGGATAAGACAGGACTCACTTCTGTAAGTGGTATATAAACACAGACAGTCCCTTCTGCAAAGGTTGACGAAGCACAAACTTAGTAAAACCTTCCCTAGCTGTGCCTCAGCAACATAGAAATCCTAGCAACAGTCAGGTGTGCAGAAAAGGAGGAAAGGGGATGTGACTTTCTGCATTAATCAGCAATGCTGAGTATATATATTTATTATAGTTAGGATAGGATACATTTGGTGCATTTTTTGTGACTAGACAGTGCAAGTATAAGCAAGTCTTGACCATACAAAGCAACTTTCTCTGCTTAATTCTGACCATTACAGAAAAACATCATGTTCTTTTCAGCCTTTGATATCCAACAAGGGGCCAAGTGTTGGCCTTGAGCAATTTTGATTCCCCTTTACATGCACAATGTTCTTCAAGCTCTGATGCCTGTGGCCGTAGACTTGATGGAACTCAGAGGCTGGATCTTAATGCTGGTAGTTCTGAACAATACATTTGAGTCATCAAGCACTTCAGGAGGAAGTAAACTTCTGTCCAAAGGGAGAGGTTCTTGAAAAAAGTGAATTACTGAGAAAAGATTAATGAAGTTTGTGACAAGAGCCAGAAACAATTCATGTTCTATTTACAACAGCATCTTGAGCTTTGTGGGAAGGGGGTTGTTTAGCTGTGCTAAATAATTGTCACATTAGAAAAACCTCCATTTAATTTTTTTCCCTTCCTGTATAAAATCACACAAATCACAAGAGTTTCATCTAGGAAAATATAGAGCGCTTAAATTTCCATAGCCCATGCGTTTTCCTTATGTTAAAATTGTATTGCTTTCATCTACAAGTAGGATGAAAGCAATACAATAAGGTTTTTCTTACTTAGCAAAACCTTTAAGATTATCAATAGCTTCTACATGGATTTTATATTTTGATAAAAAGTTAGTGTTAATATTAAAACATCCAAGAATTCAAAACCAAACTAGGATTACATTTCACAATGTTTTTTTCTTTTCACAATGTTTTGAGAGGCTTCAGCACAAGAAAACTAAAGTGATCTAAAATGACCTGTGGAGTGCTTTGGGAAATAATAGCTTTTTCACTTTTCTATAATAATTTTTTTATAAGATATGGATACTGATTGTGCATGATTGTTCATAAGCTCTCTTCTGTATCTTAGTTTTCCTTTCATTTTTCTCTTCTTCGTATTTGCTCAGCTCTGCTTAACTAGTACCATTTCATGTCTCTCTCCACTTCATGGAGTGATGAATGCAGCCATTCTTCTCTCCCCATCATTACAGCTGGTCTTTGATCCAGTACAGCTAATTTATATTTACCAGCTATCATCTACCATCAAAACTTTATTGGAAAAGAGGTGCACCTGGACTGAATAAATTTCTTTTGATGGAGTTTGAGACTATTTTAGGACTTGTGGTTAGGACACGTTCATCCTTGTAATGGAACACAACAGAGCCATCTTCTAATTGGTGCTAGCAAGCACTTGGTTTGTGTCAACATATCATACATATTTCAGAGTTCCTCAAATATTAGATTTGGATACACTCATTTGTTAGTCATTTGATCAGAAAGGTTATTTTCCTTCCTAAACTGTGATGTGTTTTATACACATACAAATGTTATTTGTATTTGTAGCACAATCCTAATCATAAGTCATTATAAAACTCTAAGGATATAGCCAAACAATAGACTGTAGAAATATCTCTGATAATTCTGATCCCTACTCTTCCACAGATGAATTGTTACACATACCTAAATTGATTTGGTTTATCCTATTTAGATATGTCTTCATTGCACATTAAGACAATACACAATGGGCAATTAACATTCTTAAAGTTACAGGTGCACTTTCCTTATACCTGTATACAAAAAATCTATCACAAGTCTTCTTTAGACAATTTGTTCATAAGTCACTCTATTTTACCACTGTTTTTCCCCTTACATTAACAACTGAAAATCTCTCAAATAAGCAAATTGGACATCTTCTATTGCATTGTTAGATGAAGCTGTGAAGTGTGGGTTAATTGGTTAATTGTCAATTCTCCTTTATGTGATTTGAAATAGTGTTGCACTAAGGGGACTGGCAGCAAATATCTACATACTGCTGATATAACTTATTCTTGGGGGTGTCAGCTATATGCTAAGATATAGCACCCAAATTTAGGACTCTACAAGCAAATGTTCACATGCACCTTTAATGTGCCTAAGCTTCTCTTATACTTAATGTAGAATCTAATTAATAGAGGCTGAAGAGTGACTACACTCACCTTAAGCAGAGATCTGCCATGTGTTTAGAAAATGGCCACTCGGGTTTATTTTTAAGTTGTTATGTTTTATTATATTTCTCAAGGGAAAAAAATAAAAAAAGAAAGCAGGTATCCTAGTTCCTGGAAACTCACCACACTGTCCTCAGTCAAAGGACACAGAAGCTGTTTCTCACTAAAAGGACTTAACTGGGGAAACCTGACTTGTCTGAAAGGTCTGTATTATTCTGGGGAAGTCTCCTGATTTGGGAAAATCCTCTGTCTCAAAGCTGGAAGGATAGAAGTCTAGAAAGTCACAAGTCATACCGAGTACTGCAGAACTTCCATTCTCCTGGCTTTGACAGGGATCCAAGATTCAGCAGAAGCAAGTGGTGTAGGCAGCTCTAAGTTGTGGTCAGCTGGCAGGGAACCTGAAAGCTCTCCACTCCTGTGGCCAAGGCAGTCCAAGGCAGCACTGTCCCAGGCAGTGAATCTCACAGACCTGTGCGTCCTAACAGGCTGGACCATTCCACTGAAATTCTCTTTGTGTATTGATGAGAACTCATAAAATTCAACCTATTCCTTCAAAGCATTTAGCATAAGAAAAAGATATTAAGATTTTCTTAGGTTAGAGGCTGTAGCTCTTCCCTCTTAGCCTCCTCCAGTGCAGCATACTTACTCCATGTCACATGATGAGGAATGGCAGTACAATCATACTAAAGCTGAGTTTGACTTTGTGGTGCATGTGAGAAAAACACCTAAATTAATCATTTGGAAGATTCTATGATAGGAAAAAAAAAGACTTCACGTGTAAAATTCCTGCCAAATTATTTGTAGTTCAAATTTTATGCAGAAGGCTGAAACGGACAGCATGCAGCACACAGGATGGATTTAAGAGTTGAAGACTTAAACCACACCATAGGCAATACTGTAACAACACTGAGTTATAGCAAGGTCAGTGGTGGATTTACAGTGGGTGCATGAAAAAGTGCAAAGGGGGACATGTACTCCTTCCTCCCCATTCAAATTCCATTAGTGTGACCTGCCCCAACTGGGGAAATGATCCCATAGTGACTCTACAGTCTGCTTCTCACCTGTCCCCATCACAGCTGAATCCAGTCACTGACTCACCATGAGGCTGAGGACAGGTTGTTCACTGGTAATGACCCACACTTCATAACTCTTTTTTTTCAGTCGTCCCTGATAGGTCATCAGTTCCAGCAAACCTGTGAAATGCACTGCAGGAAGAACTGCAGGAAGAGATGTTATTAGCAAAAGCACAGTCAACTCCAGACACCTAGGCAGAGTCAAGGCATCTGTATTTTCTCATGTTAGAATATCATAATAACAACACAGAAATACACACTTAAGTGTTGATATAATCTTTTTCTATCTTTGATTTAGAATAAAATCAACAGTTGTTACAATAATCAGGGAATATTGGCCTTGGTCAAGTGAGTGAGTTGCAATCATTTATTAACTTCATCCTTTTCATGTATTTCAAGCTAGACAACAAACACTCATTTCTAGGCACTGCATCTATCTGCTGAACTTTTACTATAGCCAGAGCACTGGTGTTAATTAGATGCTGTGTTGGATTTTAATCTCTATCATTTGCCAGGATTCACACAGGAAGACAGCACCTTATACAATGCACCACATCAGAGAAATCTATTTAATCATTTGCTTTATTATTCCGACAGTGTAAAATTTCTTTGCATGATATTATGATACTCTGTATTCACAGTCCCTAGACAGCACAGAGTAAAACAGTTAAAGCATTAGCAACTTCAAGTTTGCAAAAAGTCTGAGACTAGTTTAAAAACAAAAAGATTTTTAAAAGGATACTGTTAAGGACTTTTTTCCCTTATTGTGAATTTTTTTGTGTTCTGAGCTTGTTGGTTTTCATTTGGGCGAATTTCAAGGTTTCTTTAGTCTCTGCATAATCTGGGACTCTGTTTTAATGAATATATTCCTGTTATTTCTTGATTCCAAGAGATGAGAATTTTCAGGAAAAAAATAACAAAGCAAACCTCAAAACAAAAATCCGAAGCAAATGCAAAACACACCAAAAAAAACAAAACAAAAAACCAAGAAAGGAGTATAACAGAATCCTAATGTAGTCAGGTATTCTACCTAGATTTTATTCACTGCAAGTGACAAGCCCCACTCAAAAAAGGGCTTTTAATTCAAAATGCCGGTTTTTATTGTAATCCAAACTAGGGTAATTAATAAATTCTTATACTGAGAAAAAAACTAAATATTTGGGTCAAAGTGCAGAGAAGTCCCAAGCAGGGAAGAAAGCCCTTTGCTGCAACCAGCTGAGTCCTCCTAGGTCTGTTTCTGCTTCCCTGCTTGGTTCAGACCACTCAGAAACTGTCGGCTGGATCACACCCATTTTGCACACTCCTCTTTTGTCCTTGAGCTTTTGCTTTGTCCATCCCCTCAAAAAACTAGCTGTGCATTTCTCTCCTTCTCTTCCCAGTATTCCTTCCTGAGAATCCCAAACCATCTCTACGAGTCCCTGTATTTCTCATTCCTACCCAGGATGGATTTCAGATGCAGTTTTTCCAAGAACCCCACAGCTGCTGAGACAGTGCAATATTCCCCTTCTACCAGGACTCTCCCCTGACCAAGTCACTCTCCTGTAATCCAGGAAAAATCAAAGCAGACACCAATCTGTGTCTTGCAAGACAGATTTTGCTCTAAAATCAAGCTGGCAATATATACTCTGCATTTGTCCTTTGTAACCTGCTGTGCTAACCTCTGAGTTGGACCAATGCCTGTTTCCACAGCCTTGGTTGTGATGTCAAGAAGTAGATTGCTATGTGTTGTGTGTCTATGCAAATATGTATATCAGTGTTCTGTGCTTTATGTTGCATCTCGCTATGCATCTCACTATGCATCTAGCTCTGTGATATCTGCTGAACTCACAAGTGCAGTTTAAGGCTCTGCATGCATAATGCAAATGATAGCATTGCATATATATGTATATATACACAAAACAAAAGAAAGTCATTGTAGAGGTAGAAGGTAATTTTACAGTCATTTTATAGTAAGCAAGAGTTTTGCTTACTCTTGCAGTAATCAAACATATTTCTAGTCTATTATGTAAGATAAATATAAATATATTCTGTCATTGTGTTGCTCTCAGAACCCCAAAGTAGGTAGCATCTCACTTTCCATAAGAGACACAATGTATGAACATTTCTCATTTGCTTGATTAGATCTTATATGATGACTTTTAAAAGGTCAATAAATGGTACTAAATGTTTACCAGAAGTGTTACCCACTGAATTATCAGTACTTATAAGTTGTTGCCAAGCCTAATGATAATTAAGGTTTTTGTATTCATCTCTCATAGCTCCTTTAATAAAGGTTCTGAGAATAGTTTATGACATACCATACATGATCACACTATCAACTTGTTTTCCATTTTAAGATGAAAATGACATATAAAGTTTGATCCAAATTAATGCTTAAAGATAGCGCTCATCCATCTCTAAAACACTATCATCCAAATACAAGTATAAATTAGATACAAATCTGCTTAGCAGCAGATGGGGCTGTTATGTCCTGATATATTGTCTATGTAGCTAGTGGAGGGCCTTGGAAGTAAATCCTTTGTAGGAGTTTCAAAGTGAAGAGTATAATCCAAATATAAGCTAATAAACTTTGTAAGGAATAAGCCTTTGAAACTCAGGACAAGAAAACTCTCTCACTTCAGGAGAAATGTTTTTCTTTCTGTAGCTAAGCAATCACTTAGCTGATATTTGAATCTTAACTTATGTTTCCTGAAGTTGTTCTTTGATCCAATACTGCTCAGTCAAAATCCACTGTTGTAAGTTTATATATGGGATAGAAAAGTGACCTCAGAATGTCACACCATGTGTTTCTCATGAGCTGTTAGCATGCTATGCCCTCATGATTAGAAACTGCAAGATTCCCCTGTGTTGAATGATCTGATGATATCATGAGACTTACATTTCTCTGGATCTTTAGCTACTTCATGAAGACAATACAGAACAGATTTTTTTTTCTCCAAATAAATGTAAAACCTGTATATCATCAGAATAATGGCATTTTGTGTAAGCAAGAGGACAGTATCTAATTGAAGCTGTTATTCTGGGGCAAGGACTGGATATTCAGTAAATTGTCTACTACAAATGACTATTAAATGGTAACTAGATAAATGATACTGCCAAGCACAATGCACCTTTGAAAGACTGACTCTATGTCAAAATGAAAGCAGAGGCCTGCAAACCGTGAAGGAAACACTGCTGTGAACTTAAACCCAGTGTCAGCAGGCTGGGTGGATGTGTGCACTCCACTCCACCCAGGCAAGTGCAGCAGGGTGTGCTGCCTCTGAGCACTGCACGCTGCTGTCTGCAGCACATGGGCAGCTACAACAGGACTGGGCAGCAGAGGAATCAAGGTATGATGAGAAACAGCCAGGAAAGGCTGGTTTTGAGGGTGGGAGGAATCTCAGAATAAATCCCAGGACTTCAGGCATCAGGGCTTTAGGTGAATTGGCATGTGAGAGAGGAATGAAGGGTATGGAAGGTGGGTTACAGGTGCTCTTCCTAGTTACAGAGCTGAACTGTAGCCTCAAAGGAGGCTGCCTTTTCTCTGAAGGAAGAAAAGTGCAGTAATTATGTCTATTCCTATAAACTGTGGGGAATGAGATTATACGGGGGTGGAGTGGAAGGAAGAACAGAATGAAGAGATGGGTGAAAGCCTTAGGGTTCCCACACACACACCAGCTAATCTCCCGAGACCACATGTCTTGGAAGAGGAAGAGCTCATGCTATGATGCCTGGGGCTCTTCCACTGCTGAGCTGCACACTCTTCCTGCTGTGACAATAACTCCTTTGGAGGAAATGCTAGAGGGAAGGAGGAAAGGATGAAACTTGGAGCTTTCTGGGATTATCATCAAATATTCACCCTGGACATACTCAGGATGCAAGTGTCCAGTGTTACCCTGTAAATAAAAATGAAAAGCAATGACTACAATGTCAAGACACCACAGGAAAAAAACCTTTATTTGACTTTGTGGCTCTGTGAATTTATTTGCAAGAGCTGTCCATTTCCTTTTTCTGCTCTGTCTTGATGCAGAGCATGCTATACAATAAGGACTTGGTGAATATAGCTATTTCTGAGTTTCTTACTTAGCTCTGAGCACCTCAGAAAAGTTCAGGAATGACTTTCAATCAGGCATTTTTAAATTGTTTTTAATTTATCTAAAAACTAAGCAAAAGAGTTTAATTAACAGGCTCAGAGTAATAGTTATACCATTTTTCCTCTGCTATCAGCTTTCACTTTTATTTACGATGGGAGTCCCCCTTGTATCTCCTTTCCCACAGGGCCCACTATCACTAATATTTCTGTGATCTGTGAATAAACCAAAATTTAAAGTTAGTACTTACAATCAATGCAAATTAATGATTTCTTAAAAAAAATATTTCAATCAGGAAAAGCAGCTTTGTAGTTGAAAATCCCATGCTGGCCTTAGAGTGGGAGTTTTTCCAGCCTCTGCTTAAATCCAAAAAAATACTGCAATCTTCTGGCACAGGCTCACTGTAATGCTTTAAAAACAATTTAGCAACTGTCATTGCTGTAATTACAGTAACTAATTACCATCCTTAGCAAACAAATAGCTTAACATAATACGCAAGCCGAATCAATTTTGAAGAAATGCAAATTCCGAAAGCGAAAAAGGGCATTTTGGCAAACCTGAAAGAGAAGCGGGAAAATAATACACTTTGTTTTATCTGCACATAATTCCCAGGGAATATCATATCATAAATATTTGCATTCAGTTCTTATCAGGACATTTGCATTTGCTTCTTATCAGTCTGCAGGCTGGACTCTGCCAGATAGAAAGTAGAGCTCCACACCATGCACATATTTCTAATGAATCACGTCTCAGGCCGAGAGAATATTTTGGCTGGAACTTTATCACTGAGATGAAGAGGTCATTTACTCTCAGAGTCAGTTCATCTTGGAATTGTCTTGAGATTTTGATGTGATTCAAACAACATTTTTTAAAACGAGAAACAAACCAACTTTGCATTCTGTTTCTGTAGCAGTTATTAAGTCTGATTGTTTGAGAAGTAATTCCTCCCCCCAAAATCAGAATCATATGTAAACAGGTTTGATTCGTAGTTGTGTCCCACACTCTATAACAAACAATGCTGCACATTTTCCAGTGTATGGAAAAAGAATAAAGCAGTAACAGACTAAAATGAAGCCTAAGAAGGAAACAAGCCACACTTAACAACCATTATCTTGAAATTTAATGCCAAATCCTTTTGTAGTGCTTCAGAAATGCATTTGATTAGTGGCAGTTTTCTCAGTAATGAGAGGAAATGTTTATGAAGGGAAAACAGTGTTTCTAATGAGCCATCAGATTTCCTTAGCAGTTACCACAGAAAAAAAATTCACCTTTTTATTATAAAAATGCACTTCACCTGTAAGAAAAACAAGTGGAAAATGTCATAAACATTTTCCTGTTGCTACCTCACATACACAAAGGGAATATACACCAAAAACACTCAATCAACGCAATTCTGCTTTCAGCATTCTGCATATATGCAAGATTTTGTTTGTTTTTATGTAGAATACAAGTGTGAGCCCATAAACACATTCTGTGATGGCAAAAAAAGACCTCCTATTCTTAGGTATAAAACTGATAACTATTATATGCCATCTGGAAAAATGTAGATTTTGCACATTTATTCAATGGTATAATGTTTCCAAATATTTTAATGGAACTGAGCAATTATTTTCTGTGACTTTCAGTGCCAGAATACCCCTTTTTTTGTTTGTTTATACATTTATTTGTATTTTATATTCCTGTAGTCTAATTCAGAATTTAAAACAACTTTTCTTTTATTTTTAAGGTGTTTACTTTAAAGCCATGCAAATTACCACTTTTGAGTTCCTGAACTAGTGCAACAGCGAGATCCTTACCAGATGTAAGTTGGTATTCTTCCGTGCACAGTTGCTGCTTGCAGCAGTTGAGTATTTGGCAATATATATTTTCACATAACTTCTGAGAAGTTGAATCTTGACTAGTGATCAATCTACTCTATGGTGTGTTTTTCCTGTTATGTGTTGTAACACTGCAAACAAATTTGTCTCCCGGTCATTTGAAGCATTACAAAACCATTTTAAAATGCATCTACTTTTTTCCATGTAACGATTACTTAAAGTTAGTTTCACCTGATGCCCAAGTATTCTGCTTTGATTTATTTGTTGAAACACACTGTGCAGTTTCTAGTTCATTATAATTCAAATGACTGATACAGCTCATTTGGACCAAGGAAAACATTGCATCAGCAGTGTCAGAATTATCTGAAAACAGCCCCTGAAGCCTTACTGCTGTTGCCAAAGTTGGGATGGTTTTGATATACTGTGATGTAGAGTGAATGCTGTTTTGCCTTTTCCTGGTGCAGTATTTGGATTTGCAATGGTGTAAGGACTTGACTGCCATGCAGCTGTAAGAAAGAAGAGTGAATATGCGAATGAAGCTTCGATGGATCATCCAGTTGTTGTTTCTATATAGAAGAGCTAACATCACCTAAATTTTTCCATGGAATCATCAGAAACTAGTGGAAAAACCTCCAGAAGCAGAAACAATGACCTCTTCAAGCCCTCTCAAAGATCTTTAGAATAAGTACATAGCTGAGCTCCTGAACATTTCCCACACACATAAAATGTGTATGAAGAGGAAAAAAACCCCATAAGATTGTCTTTCTATAATTTTATCTCTATGAAATTAAATGTTATTTCACTGAAAAGTAGAATTTTGTATTTGTTTCTATTTCTGTAAAACTGTTAAGCTTTTGTTTCCGTGTTGCTGAACATATACCACTGCAGTCAGTGATAATTTAGTCATTTTAGCTCATTGAGAACATTTTCATCCTCATCCCCATCCATTCTCCTTTTGTCTCATACTGAATTACATTCATACTGAACTAGGACTAACAGTGCAGTGAAAATGCTGTTTTGAACATGCAGTTGAATTCTGTAACTCCTCTGGTCTAAAATCATCTCAAGGGTTCATGTTTTATCATTTGTTTTTAGCTCTTTCTTTGAGGTGGGAAGGGCTTATAGTTAAGAGCCCATTATCAGAGTGAAGGATGCAGGAAATCCAAAATATTTATGTTTGTTCATGGCACGCGGACAAGAAACAGTGCTCAAGAAAAGGGTTTTCTGATTAAGTGATTGAAAACACTCTGGTGTATGTTAATGGCTTCTTCTGTCCAACAGATAACATCATCTTTAGCCTTATCACTGTTCTTGAACTTATTTTAAACATTCTCCTGTGCTCTTCCAATTATATACTGTGCTCTTTAGGCATCCTGTCTCTTCACTGAAAATCATCTCATTTGTTTGCTTTCTAATTTTTTTGCCAGCAGGTTGGGTGTAAAAAGAAGCATTTAAAAGATACTTGAAGTAAAAAAATACTTTCCTGAGTAAAATTAATTTACATGGAATTAAACCATACACTTACAGAAAAAGAAAAATTGGTTTTTAAAAGAATAACACTTGAATTTTAATATCTTGATATCATTCTGGCTGCATGAGCACTCTCAAAAGATAAAGATGAAGGAAGATCTGATCATTATTTAAATGTATGCAGAAGACTCCCAATGAGATAAAATTAGGTATGATCTTGGTAGACCACAATTTTTAAAACAATGAATATATCCTTGTCTTTTGAGCTGTAAGAATCTGTCCAGGATAAGACACGACAAAGGCTTTTGTACCAATCATTGTACCACTAATAGTAACTTAAAAGGCACCTTTCATTCTGTAGGATCCCAAAGAGGTTAGCAACTATGTCTGCTGCTTCTTCATTAAAGAACTATGCTTTTAATAAAAGAGCTATGTCTGTATCAGAGGGATATTTTTATTTAGATATTCTGCACTGTCTGTATCAGTGAGTAGGGAAGAAGGACGATCCAGAAATTAGTACATAACTGTAGGCCTGGATTTGATCTAGTCTGTTGCTGAGGGTGTAGCAGATGAATAAAATAAAACATGACTTCTGTGGTGAGAGGGATAGGGAGTGAGAGAGAGAAAGGGAGAAGACAAGAAGAGAGGGAAAGCACAGAAGTGGGAGGACTGCCTTCCATGACCTGATTCAAGATTTGTTTCTATATTTTGCTTACTATTAAGTACAGAGTTTTTTCTTAAGCAGTGACTAAAAATTCAACCCCACCTTTTCTAAGGCAACCACTCTACTCTCCTGGCCAGTTGGATGAGTGTTTAAACCCTTCAGAGTGAGCTGGGAGTTAAAAGAAGTCTTTTCTTGTTTGAAGGGATAATCACTATGATATTTTACAAAAGTTAGATTACGTCAGTGGAGGTTACGGTGTTTTAAAAGAAAAGGTGAGATGAGCTATTGGAAAGGAAGAGAGCCAGGCTGTGCACCCTGGGTGGACAAAAGTGCACCAGAGGATCTCTGAGTGGAGGAATGATCAGCAGGATATGAAGCACCCACCCTTTGTCAGCACCTCGACAGAACCAGTGAATAAGAGGTAGATGTAAATCTTATTTACTGTCATTTATTGACTGCAAACAAGCAGAGGTTCCTAGAAGGACTTACTCTCTCTTTGTGTACATGAAAAAAAAATCTGTGTCTATATTTCACATCCCTGGATCTCTGGTCTGTGAGATGAGAATAGAAGACTTCATTCAGATATTTATTCCTTTGGAGGGCAGGAATACGGAAATGCTGATAGAATATTAAAGGTGGTCAGCATTAGAGCTGTATTAGTATTTCTTAACATAGAAATTAGTTGACATTTTTAAAGGAATAAAATAGTGAACACATATTTGGTAAATATTACCATTGTTTATTGAATTCTTTATTCAAGTTTGTATAGTATTCAACTACTCAGAATTACTCTAACACCTCATAAAATTACTTGTTGAACACATTATTTGATGAAAAATGGTAAATTTCTAAGGAAATGTATTCCTTAAGTACTATTCATCCAGCTATAATACAGATAAGAGATTTTTACTAAAACACCAGGCACTTTAGGATCCTTTTGAGTTGAAGGACCTATATAAATATTGAGTTCTATGGATAGAAGGGTTTACACCAGTTTAGCTGTATTGAAATTACAGCAGCTATACCCCTTTCTGCTGATATAAATCCAACTCAGGTTACAAGTATTGCACAGACATGTTAACTTTTCTTTTATCCTAATGAACACATCACACACTTACCCATTTATCTATCCTTATGTTTCTGTCTAACTTTCTATAGGATACACACGTGAAACTCTTCCTGAATCACTGAAATGCTGGCATCCATTGAGGTGAAAGGCAATTTCTGTTTAAGAGGAGACAGGAACACAAAACAAATGTTTAGGACAGGAAGTGAAGGAGAACTAATCCAGCTGAAATTCCAAGGGATTCCAAGCAGACAGAATAATATTTGCAGATGTGATTAAATTACTTCTTGTGAATGCTTTTTTCCCCATTTAGTCCTGAATTTAGGACTACTTTTCTGAGTCTTGTTGTTGTTTCATAAACGGTATCATCTACTAAGGATAATATTAAAGCAGATATATTTTATTCACCAGTGTTTGCTTTTGACTTTCTCCTAAAGATATTACAATCAATATCTTTTTAAGCACTGATGGGGGTTTATTTATTTAATTAATAATTGCTCTCCGTAGGGCATAGCTGATTATCTGAACCTTATGCTATTGCTCTGTATTCCTGATGGATAGTTACTCTTTAAGGCCCCATGCCTCCTTTATTTAATGGAATACCAAAGGATGAAAAATGAATGCCAAAACACTGTATTCATATAAATATTAATGCTGAAAATACTCAAAGTCTTTGAAATCACAACATTATAAGTGAAGTGGAAATTTTCAGCATATCTAAAACAAATACAGTGGCAGAAATAAAGAGCTGAACAGTTGAACAGCTTACTTTTTTGAAGTAGTCAGTTCTTGTATTCATTCAAGCACTGCAATTGTCCAGATTCTCCTGGAGGTCTCTCTTCACTCTCAGCCAGGACTAAGCTGCTGGTAAGAGGATGCAGGTGAGCACCATAACAGAAGAATGCCTCAGAGCTAGTTTATTTCTGGATCTCCTTGTCTGCATGGACATGAGGCCACCCTGGAAATCACAACTTACAGTGTGTAAGTCTATTTGGGCTTTATTCCTTTTGCTTAGCCAAATTCCCAAGTTCCCTTTATTGAAATTCTGTGGTGCTGGGAGAAGCTGACAGGGAGGGAAGAAGGTCCTGACTATACAGCACCTTGGTGTGGTGGGACTGCTTCTCCTAGATACATGCAAGCCAACCTACCTACCATCCTGGCAAATGCTGCTCATTTCCCAGGATGACAAGGTTGCAGAGGCTGGAAGCAGTGCAGTGGCTGAGGCACAGGCACGCAGCCCTTCCCTCAGGAACAGGTTATGTGGATAGGGCCTCTGTCCTCTCCTGGACCAGCTTCCACCAGCCCTTCCCACCATTGCAATCCTGCCACACACTTCACAGTGTACAGCCATGGAAAAAAGAGTAAAATAGCTTGCTGTTAGAGAAAAATCATTGTGAAGAGTCGTGATGATCACTGGAAAAGTTTCTGGACCTGACTGGTTTTCAAACTTCTGTTTAAACACCAATTCTATACTCCCATTCATGTCCTAACTTTCACTATTAATTGTTCCTTTTGAAGCAGTATAAAACAAAGAGAGGAAAAATAGAGTTTCTTAATAGAGTCTCTTTGCATCTGGAAAACACACCAATTGAAATATCATTGTGGGTAAGTCCGCTCTCTTGCAGACACTAATTGATATTGTCTGAATAAGTGGAAGTGCCTGTCAGAGAATCCTTTTAAACTGCTGACTTGTTTCCATATCCAGTATACTTAAAATTGGCATGATGTTAGCTTCCCTCTTAGAAATCCTCATATTTTGATTTATGAATGTTTTCAAATTTTTAAGATTCTCAAAAATGTTGTTTCACCTGTAAGTAGAGAGATAGCTTGTTTGGCTAACTGCCTTGAATGACTGTGTGCCAGGTAATGAATAATGCCATGTTCAATATTCTAAATTTGTGTTCCAAATTCTGAATTCCAAATGAGCTGCATGGAAGTATACTGATAAGTGGCTGATTTTTACTGCAAGGATTGTCTTATTTTAAACTTTAAATTTAGTTGCCTTACTTTACTCAAAGGATTTTTGAGTGGAATGGGATTTAAAGTGATAGTCCATAATATTCCTACATCTTTCTAAGTCTCTAATGACTTCAAATTGAATAAAGGGATAAATCAGTGCAACCTATTTCTGCAAAATAAAAGGACAAAACACATCTCTGGGTGTATCTATCAAGAGTTAAGCCAGGAATGAATTTCCTCCAAGTATTAAAGTGCCAGATCTGTTTAGATACTCTCCTGAGGCCAATCAACCTTATTAAAGAAACACTATATTTTAAGTTCGGCACTCCTTTTAATTACATTATATAAAAAATTGGGTGAAAAACTCAAGTGAGGAACTCAGGGAAAGCATATACCAGGGGTGGGCTCTGAGATACTGTACTATTTTCCAGTCAGGAATATAAGGATGGATTTTGTTTGTTTTTCATTTACATAACCTCATGATAACTGCTGACTATTTAGCAAGCATGTTTGAAAATTGAGGTTTATAAAATCAACATTGATGAAGAGACAAAAGAATTAAGTATTTTATTAGAAATTTAAAATAACATGAACAAAATTTATTTGAATATATAACTGAGGTCATCACTATGTAAAGAAATGTGAAATGAAGATAGTTCCCATATTTTGTTGCTGAAAATGCTATGGAGATTGTATATTATTTTAAATTCTCTTTAATTAACACCTCCTGAGCATAACTAGTGTCACATATACAGATGTGGAAAACTACTAAAATGGTGCAGCTGATAAGCAAAATGACATCAAAAGTCCATTACAATTATCACAATATATTTTCCTCAGTATAATAACATGGAACCAACAATAATTATTTAGCTGCAACTACGTAGCTGCTTTAAGACTAATAAAATGCAAAATAAAGCCCAGTTTCAATATCAAGAAAGTCATAGCAGGAGAATTGCTATTAGTCAGTCAAATATATACAGAGGTCTAGCTGTGGAAATGATTGACTACATTAACTACCACTGCACATTGTGATTGCTCTTGATTTCACTTGTACAAATCTTTCAAGTTTTTCAGGTTTCTTAGAAAATTCTGATTTACAAAGAGATACCTTTGTTCCTCCTGGTGTTGTTTTAGTCCATTTTATCAGCATATTTTCCATCACCAGAGTGATCTCTGGAGAAGTATATTTGCTGACTTTTAATGTAAGAAAAATGCCCATCAACTGGAATAATACATGTTCAATGTATTTTATTGGCTAAACCCAATGTGAATTCATTTACATCTCCATAGTTTACATGAGGAATATTTCTATGTCAGGACAATAGAATATGCTTTTCTCAGTTATAAATAGCAACAAAAAGTGCAAGTCAAAAGTGAAAGAGCGCAATCACAGACCAGACTTAGTCCACCAGAAAAATAGTAATATTTGTAAAAAGTTATTACTGAAATCTTTAAAAAGTAAATTTGCTGCAGATTTTAGGGCTATAGGCATGGAGGTATTCATCACAACAATTTCACTGCAAGATGTAGGGAGCAGAAGGATTCCTAACAGTCATTTGGTCACCAATCATCTTGACTCAAGACTAATCGGTAAAATTAGTGCCAGAAGACTACAGTCTTCAGTAAGAGATGTAATCCCTTTTCATAATGCAGAATGAAACTGGATCCTGGAAAGACAATGGATTATTTTAATACATTAGTATTCACTGCAAACAAATTAATTGAAATATGGCTTAGTATTGATGTTCTGTTCCAAAAACGTATGTACCTTGGAAAAAAAAGGATAGAATTTGGTCATGACAACTTTTTTCCTCAAAGATTGTTTCAATTCAGATCTGCAAGACAGTATTAATTACATTTTATTTCTTATCCGCTGTGTTTTTTTTTCCTAGAAAGGGACAAACTTCCAAGTTTTCTTATGTAGAGTCCATCCTGTGTAGGTTAAAGCTCTTTCATATAAGTGAGAATTTCTTCAGGTATGTCTATCATGTAAAAAAAAAAAAATCCAAGGTGCTGTTTTTGAAACTTATAATCTTTTCACTTTCCCAGTTGGCATATTGCTTTCTAATGGCAGAAAATATTAAAAGCTTTGGCATTCTTTTCTTATCTATTTTCTTATCTGTTTCCTTATCTGCCTTTCCTTGTTTTTCATTGCTCTTATTAATCAAGATAAAGAAGGGCCCCAAAACTGTCTATTTCCCAAAAGTTTCTTTGCATAATCCATCTCTGTAGGAGAATTTCCTTTTTTAGTTCCTAACCTTTAAGAGGAGCTCGTGCCAAGATGGGCTCTGTGCATTATCTGAATCCTGCTGAATATGTTTGAAGTTCAGCCCCATGTTAATGATGTCCACAGAAGTCTTGGCATCATCTTCAAAGATGTGTAGGACCATATTTTAAAGGTATTTAGGCACCTAAGCATGTTTTTATCTCTAGTTTTAGGTGTCTAAACATGAATTTATCTGCTGCATTAGCTGAATAAAAAAATGTGTTTATGTGCAGTTTTAAAAATCTGGCCATAAATATTCAGGTAACTCAAGAAATATTCAACCGAAACCAGAAAAGGTTCCAGGGGGGAATATATCACTGTGTGATGTGGGGAATTTGGTGGCTGCTTCTTCAGTGTAAATCTGGGGCTAGCTTGCAAATCCAGCGATAATTCATGTGAACATTAGAATGTTTGTACTGGAGATGATGAAACATCCATCTAGATTGTTGTCCTGTGTCCAATAGTTGCCAGTAGCAGATTTAAAAAAAAAAACCCAAACCAAGCAAATTATCCCAGGGCAAGAAGAGAACAGTATTTTTCCTGGAATATCATGTTACTCTCATCATGGATTAGGGATTTCCAGAGACAGAGACTGCCCATGTAACAGCTCCTTAATATGCTGTCAGCACTTACTGTTTGTAGTACAGCAGTGGCCTGAGGTTTGCAAAAAAAATAGCCAGACCATCTCCAGAATCTCCTTTTGAAGAGTAACAGCTAATATAGTAATATTCTATTACTGCTATTTCGTTTACCTTTAGGATTATTTTCCCAATGTACCTTACGTCAGATTCACTGAAACTAAATTGCATCAGCACAACGATGCATGAGCACCTTCTTATGGTCTTTGTCCACTGTCAGTGTAACCCTACTCTTTGTTTCCCCTCCTTTATACTCAGAGGTTAACTCGTGTCTGTTGCTGCCAGCTTTTCTGGTACAGAAATGAGACTTGCTGATCCATGGTGTCAAGAGTGTCTCCTGGAGCTCTTTTTAGAAACTGAAGTCACATTTGCCTGTTCTCATGCTGCTGTGCTGAGTCTGAGCCAGAGCACAGCAATGAGTATCAGACCAGAGTCCAGCAAGATAGAGATCTTTCTGAGCTCGAGTGAATGGTTCTAGAGATTTGTTCTTGTTAATTTCAGCCATAGGCTCTAAAACATCTTTAATTTATGCTCTTGTTTGACACACTTCTTCTAACTTGTCCTTTTCATCAAAAGAGGCAAGTGTTGGACTCCCTTTATACTCCCCAAGAGTGAACCTTAATGCGAGGAATCTTGGAGGTTTTCTAACTGCTAAAGTTTTATTTTCATCGAGCTTCCCTCTTGCACCTTTACCATCTACCAGCTCTACAGATTCCCTGGCAGACTTCTGGCTTTTTTATGGTCTAAAGGTGGTTTTGTTGTTAGCTTTTTATGCTGTTAGAAAGTTGTTCCTCAAATTCTTTTTTGGCCTGCCAATGTTTTTTTATTTATGGTTTGAATTTGCTTACTGGTGTTTAGACTAGAATTTGCAGACAAGCTAAATGCCAAAGTTATCCATGAAAGTAGAAGAATTGGATCAGCTTAGGAGTTCACTTTCCTTATCTTGACAGTGGCTAACCCCAGATATTTCTGGAAAGAAAGGAGAGGGGAAAGGGTAAAAAAGGAACAGAGTGTTTTCAAACTGCCTGCTCTAAGACATGACAGTGGTTAAATTTTTCCCCAAAGCCCAGTATTTTATATCATTAAATTTTTTTAGATCTAATCATTCTGTGAATTTGACTCCTTTCTTTCACAATATGTAGCAGGAGTGAGTTCTATAATGTGTTTATTGTGGGGGAAAAACGATATTTTCTTTACCTTGAAACTTAACAAATTTCAATACCACTATTTTTTTTTTTTTGTACTATGAAAAAAAATAGATCAGTCAATTCCTATTATTCATATAAATCTTTCTATTTTGGACTTTTTTGGGAGAAAGAGCTTTTATTTCAGAAGAAAAAGAAGAAATTGGATACAGTCAATATATATTGACTGGTTTACTTGGGAGGGACTTTGACAAATTTGTGGGCAGAAGATTTATGAAATGAAAAGATGATTCACTGATTCTATTGAAAGGAAGAAGAATATGAAAGTAGTCACAATAAACTTTGAAAAGGAAAATGTTGGTAAGCTACGGTTAGGTAAATTCCTCGGGAAAGAATTGTGTGAA
>VXBC01013226.1:534555-554477 GCA_013399945.1 Ploceus nigricollis
GGAAGGGAAGGGAAGGGAAGGGAAGGGAAGGGAAGGGAAGGGAAGGGAAAGAGACCTGATAATACATTTTGACAAATGAGATGTATTTTCACCAGTCAAAACAATCCAATAAATTATTATGTTTAGGAACTCCTACAATGTGGAGGAGATTCGCAAGACCAAAGAATGGGAAAAAACCCCACTTGACTCATAAAAATGGAAAAAAAACCCCTACAAAAATTACATAGGGCACTGTACACATTTTTTAAAAAAAATTTTGGATCTAATTATTAGCCAATAATATGAAGCACATAGAAGATAAACATGGTTTTGTCCAGACAAAATTATCTCAACTATCTATTTTCTTTCTTTGTCAAAGTGATTGGAATAAACTGGAAAAATATAATGATGATTTATCTTGCTATTTGTAAAGATTTTTATGCTGTCATATTACATTCCCAAGCAAATAATATATGAACTCAATTAAATAATTTCATTTTAGATGAACAACTATTTGGAAAACAATACTCAAAGAGAAGGCATCAATAGCACTCTGTAAATCTTCAAACTGAACCATGCACAATATTTTTTGTGATCTGGATTAAGAACTGGAAAGCATAATTGATGAATGTCAAAACTAGGAGGGAGAGTTACACGCATTTGAAGAATAAAATAAAATAAAACATTGAAATCTGCAATTAATGAGCTTAAACCCGAGGTGGGGGAAAGTATAAAGTGATACATGAAGAAAGGAGAAGTCAAACACAAAACCACAAAGTGGACAGTAACTAGAAAGAATGATGTACTGCAGAAAATATCTTCAGCACCTCAGACTGAATGTGAGGCAGAAATGTGATGTTGTTTCAAAAAGAAAATCTTAGTCAAAGATGCAGAAGAAGGATGTGAGATTTGGGAGGTAATTATTCTGGTCTATCTACTACTGGTGGAATATTTTATCCAGATTTGGGCACCATGCTTTATGAAAAACTGAGTTTGGCGAGAGTCCAGGACAGAGTGACAAGAGTGATTAGAGGTTTAGAAAGCATGGTCTATGAAGAAGGGTCAAAAGAATTTGGTTTGTTTAGTCTAGGAGAAAACAGACTGGGAGACAGACATAGTAGCAGCCTTTCAATATATAAAAGTTTGTTACAAAATGTCTGAAATTACTTGTTGACTATAGGTAGGTTCAGCAATAATTGGAACGCTTTTCTGTAAAAATTTGAGTTATATATTAGACATGATTTTGTAAATGAGATATTTAAGCAATGGAGCACCCAAATGAAGAAGCTTACGCAATCTCAGTTGATGTTTTTCCATATCAAGTAAATTAAACACTTATGTACTGCATGTTAGATCCTCTATCAGAGCAGGGGAAATATTAGATGGTCTCCTCACAACCCTGTTTTCCCATTATGCACATTTCCTTAGTCAGAATATTTTCTATTTTTTACCTAGAAACATGAATGAAACATGAACAAACTAGCAAAACCCACTATCCCTTACTACACACTTTTTATAACTTGATGATAATTATTTTGCTTATTCAAACACCCAAACACATATTTTTCAGAATAATTTTAAATTAGTTCTCTCATGACTCTAACAGTAGTAATCTGCTGTCAGTAAATCTCTTCTCTACCTACTGTCTTTAAGATAGAACCACAGATGATCATAGTGTTCCAGTTGAGAATGAGCTGCTTGTTTATGACCTGATATAACTTGTCAGGGCAATTGCCTATCCTAGTCTTTATTGAATCTTATACATTATTTCTGTCTCTAGCCATTGTTGACAATGACCTGACTGTTTAATGGATGCCTGTTCACACAGACTTGCATGGTGCCTCTCCTTAACTTGGTGTGTGCTAGTTATTCTGAATGATGTTATGTCACCAAACGTTTTGTTGTATTGTTTTTCACCCTTTCTGCCCATCATTATTATATGTTAACAGTCCTAGTTTACATTTTTTATATTCTCTTATCTTAATCTATTGCTAGGGTAAAACTATCAAATTAATATCCTCTGCCTTTTTTTATGTTCCTCACAACAAATGCTTATAAAGTCACTTCACAGCCTTTATTTTGCCTTAACAACTTATATTTAGGGATGCACACCTGACTTGTCCACAATTGAATGTCTTTCATCTAGTGGAAAAGAACAGGATCTTAGGAATACTATTTTAGATATCTATTTTAGATGACATGAGCTAGTTGTCAGTTGCACTCCACTGAATCTAAAGACAGTCTGATTGGCTCAGACATGAAGTTTAAATATGTCGGCCAGGTGAATTATCCCAGAAGTGTATGGGGATATCTGAATGATTATGCTTTTTCATTGTGGCTGAGATGAATGTTTTGGAAAACAATAGCTGCTAAGACTTCAGAGTTTGAAATTACATCTAGTCACTGCTTCGCACATTGTTCGGCATCGTAGAATACCAAATAAAATATCAGCACTTAGAACACCAGAAATACCAAATAAATACCAGAAACTTGTTTGTGGTGAAATCCACTAGAGGATTACAAGAGCCTCCTTATGTCTGTGACAGAGCATGGACTTCCTCAGTGCATGATGCACAAGGGGGGGATGAAGCATCAAAACCGCAGTGACACCAAGAGTAGAGTGAGCATCAGTCCTGTGTGAGCTCTGAAGTGGTGTCCTGCATGAGGACACAGCTCCACAGACAGCCTGAAACTACCGCTTTCTGCAAAGTAGTGTTTGAATGCCAGGACATTCCTAGCTGAAACACTATGTCAAAAAAGGCCTGATGACCATTTCTTGAGTCCAGAAACATTATTCTCAGTCAATAGAGAGTGGATGCTACACAAAGAAGGAAACCTTCTGAGGGTAAAAGCTGAAGTGGCCTATACTGAGCATTCTCTGTGAAGACGCTGAATTCTCTACAAATTGAGCATGAAAACTAACAGCAAAACTTGGGAAATGAGACTCTGCAGGGGAAGGTTAATGGTATAGAAATACAGAATAGCCCAGGTTTGAATGGCCTCAAAAAATCATCTGGTCCAGACTTTTGCAGGAGAAGGAGCTTAGAAGAAATGACATTTCCTTTACAAATGAGCCAGGATGTCTATCTTGGCTATATGACTGGGCAGTTTTGCTGTTACATGGCAAGAGCCAGGATGAAGCATGTGTTGCTAGCTGAAATAGGTAAAGATCTGCAAAAATCCTCTTGACTTCCCCAACATAACTTCTTTATGTATGACTTCATGAGGAGGTTAAGAAGAGAGAGGACATGAGTGGATTGACAACATATGTATAAGATCACTAGAAGAAATCCTTTAACTCCATCATGACCACCCTTGTCTCTGGATTTCTTTACCACCTCCAACACCGTCAAGAAGCTCACAAATGAAAAGAAAGACAATTCTGCTTCTGGTCTTGCTCATTCCCTGAAAGTCAGTAATGAAAGAGACAAAATTGCAGCTATGATTCAACCATGATATAGAGCAGTAAAGATTTGTCCACGCCATTCACTTGAAAGGAGTCAGCTACTTGAGATAGCTATAGGCAGAGATGTCAGGTTTTGGAAAATAAAACCCATGAAAGCCTACAAATTAAGACCACAGAATTAGTACTGGTTGGGATGAGTGGGTCTGGTTAACCTAGCTTTTTGCAGTCACCCAGCCGATAGGGATTATTGCTTTGTTTTATGTTTAAAACTAAACCCCCAGGATTTTCTCTTCATAGTTATCACTGGCTGCAGAATCATCTCCTTGATGTTGAATCAAAAAACTATAAAAAATGAAAACAGCTACTATATGCTCATCACTGTGATCTTTTAAAATGTGCACCAGGTACGAGATGATAAAAACCACTCTTTTCTGAATCTTCAGGGAGCCTGAAATTTTATCTGTAACGGAGATGTAACCAAACTGCTTCATTCAGTTTGATTGTCCATTGTGAAACTTAAAGATAATAGGAGTGCAACAATTGTTAACTATTTAAGTGCTGATTAAGTGGAAGGATATTTTTGTGACTGTTCCACAACTCCAGCCCTCTACTATATTTGATCTATGTTGCTTGTTTTTTAGAGGTCTCAAAATTCCATCATCTGTCCCTATGTCAGTGTAAGGCAACTTCTAAAATACTTCTGTGCACACCTCCCAAAAACTATAGCACACTGAAGATGTCTGGTTAGAGACTGATAAATGAGGTGTCCCAACAGCAAATGAAGAAAAGAGCTGGAAATAAAAGATTTCATCTACATTTCCAAAACTGTCTGTCTATTTCCCTTAACTGGCCAAACTGCGACCATCATAACTACTGAGCAGTAGCTCAGTCTAAAACAAATAGGATCACTGAAACCAGAGAGAAAAAGTACGACTCTGCCATGAGTAGAAGTGTCACTGCCTGGTCCAGACCATGGTGCCTAAATAGAACTACACTCAGGAATTTGCCATTGTACATCTCAGCAGTTGTTCAATGTTCACAACTGCAAGCCCCATCTTGGGTTGGGATTTATCTGTGGTGGATGTTGCCATACTAAGGACAGGGTTTTCGTGCAAACCAAGGACAGTGCAAAGATATCCAAGGTAGCCTGGCTACCAGAAGCAATACAGATATTTGTGTATAGGCTCATGGTATGATAGGCAGTCATTATTCTTCCTTGTTAAAGCTAGCTCAGTTATCTCTCCAATGCACTGCTGTCTGCAGTCTGACATATCCTTGAAGCAGCTCTTATTCCAGGAAAAACTGAGTATTATTAGCATGGTCACACAGGAACCCTGTGGTAGAATAAGGAACCAACTCCTTAATTCTTAGACTCTGGTGTTTAATTAAAAGACCGGACTGCTGCGTGCACTTTAGCAAGCCTGGCTTTGACAGTGCACCCAGTGCCAGTTTGGCAGCCCCCATCCAGGCTGCTGCCTGGTGCCTGGGCACAGCCAAGGCTCCTTCCCTTCCCAGCACAGGCACCTTCCTTTCCCAGCAGAGTTCCCCAGCCCCTCCTGAGCAGCAGACAAAGTTCCTCAGCTCACTTCCACAGCTCTGTACTGGGACTCTGGGCCTCATCAGAGTGATTTTCAACCCTGGGTTGAAGGAGTAATACATCCAAAGAGACAGGGACCCTGCTGTCAGCTAGTTGAACCAAAATCAGTCATGATACAAACCATAGTAATGTAAAAACAAGTAAGATATTTATGGGCAAAATCGGAACATAAAAAATATTCATAAAGCAGGTGTAGGGAAAAGAAGGAAGCTATACTTATTTTAGGCTTTTTTTCATAGTCTGTTGACAAGTTGACAAGCAGTTTAGAGGTTTATTTTACCACAGGGATGTGAGCTAGAACTCATAAGAACTTTTTGTCCTTAATTTTGTAGTCATGGAGCAAATTCTTTGTTTGCAGGAAGGCACTTAAAAATCTAATTCCTACAGCAGGAAGACACTTGATTTAAAGCTAATTCCTATACCTTACATTCATTCACTGGAAAACTCCCTTCCTTCAAGAACAATTATATGAAAAATAAAGCAGAATGTCCTCAGCAGAAAAGATTTCCACTGCTATGTTTGTCCTTTATGTTTCATATGAATCAAGAAATGTAACAATCATAGCTCATAGAAGCAAATTAGTGCCCTAAATTCTGCACTGCCTCTGGTTTGAGACCAGGAAAAGATATAAGCAAGTTATTTCAGGTGAAATAGAGTTAGTCACTGCAACCTGTTCCTTAAGGGGTGCCTTGCAAGAGAGTGTCTTTCTTCGGACTCCATTAGAAAAGCTCTGGTCTGAAATTACTTCCTATTTACCAGCTATGGTTAAGTCTGCTACCACAAGGTTCTGTGAAAAACAGGACATTTTTAAAGTGAGTTATTGAACTAAGTTTTCTGGAAGGTATATGAATATTAATGTATTTCCCTGAGAAAGCACAAATTCCCTCAAAGTTTTTCTTAATTTCTATACCTACAGTTCTGTAAGGCTTCCTTCTATAATGTACTATTGAAAAACAGGATAGCAGTGGTGTTTGATGTGCATTGATCCAAAATAGTTATGAGACTATTAATCCAATCGAACTCCTGAAGTATCTACTGGCATAAGTACTTGGTGTGAAATATTCTGAAATGCTGTAGAATCAGGACGATTGCCATGTCTGAATATTTTTATCATGAGAATACTTAGACTGCAATTCCAAAGCAACATGTAAACACAAAGCCATTGTAAATAATTTTTTCTCTTTACGCTCCACAAGGAACATGCCAGAGCTCTCATCTAATTTATGTTGAGATGGAAAACAATTAATAAATACATGAGAAAGAACTAATTTTAAAAAACCCCAGGTTTATATTAACACTTGCCCTAAAGCAAGTAGATTTTACAAATATACAAGGAAATTATAATTAATGACTTAAAGAAATTTTCCCAAGAGTTGAGCTTGTTTCTGACTTATGATGCTTGGCTGAGAAATCCCCCAAACCCTGTCACTCTCCTTGCTGTGTTCACACACTGCAGAAATCACAGTGAACATGCTGCCAAAGCAGATTGTGGTGGTTTCTTTCCTCATCAAACTATAAAACTGTTGCATTTATCTGTACAAAAATGTTAGAGCTACTTGCAGACTCCTGAAAAAACAGCACATTCCTCCAATTTCCTTTGAGTATCATTATGCCAGAACATATCAATATCTGATTTGGGCATGCGGACACCCCCCCACACCAGGATAGAAATACAACTAATGAGGCTTTAAAATAGACAAGTTATGATATTCAGTATGTCCCACTATATCTGTGGGTTAAACAACAAGGTAGTGGTTTGCCCTGAGGAAAAGGCTAATGACACAAGCAGCTCCTGCAAGATTTGTGTGCAGTTAAACTATTTTATTTTAGACACCAGTGTTGAATCGTTTCAGTTTATGTCAATAGAGTACTTGAGAGCACTGACATTTTAATAAAGTCTTCCATTTCTGCTGTTTATGAGGGTTATTAGATCTCTAGTGTGGCATGCTCACTCTAAAGCTCCTAAGATGAAGCTGTCATTGCAGAGCAGACCATGGGGGTTTGTACATGGGAACACAGCTCAAGGCAGCCCTGCTCAGCTCTCCTGTTGCCCTGGAGTCCATAGCATGGAGGGTTCCTTGCTGAGTCTGGTGCTCACCAGGACACTTCAGCTGGCAGCTGGTCTTGGTGGTGTGCAGAGTGAAAACTGACAGACTGATGCATGTGTGTGCCACTTTGAGAACCTGCCTTACAAGACCAGTAGGTGCTTTGAACCTCCAGCCTGTTGCAATAAATATTGCCTGATAACTGATTGATTAGCAGTCTGATAGCATCTTCTAATGATCTTTCTACCCTCTAGCACTTTTAAGAAGGTCCCTAAATGTTGCTTTCCCTTTTCCCAGTATGGCTTTAAATTTACTTTCAGTGTTCTAAGTTAGCAGAGCCTGATATTTCTACCTTCTGCTATAAGTCCCATGCCAAATTTGATCCACTGCAACACTGAGACATTCTGATGGTGCATTCTGTGCCTTGCAGGAGATGGAAAAAATTATTTGCCTTCCCTCTAGTTTTTGCAGGGTGATTGATAGCCTGATTAAACCAGACTGACTCCATTTGGTTACACAACTGAGGTTTTGCTACTGTGAAAAAAAATCCTGTTACAGTGCTTTGCAGTTAAAAAAAATCACGTGGATTTAGACAGAAATATCTGCCTCCATGGAGACAGAGCAATGTTCAGAGAGGACAAATGTTAGTTTTAGTTTGAATATTTCTTGCTACTTCCAGGATAGTCCAGGATAGCGAGGCCCTCAGAACACAGGCCCTGCATCACATCCCTTGTGGCAATGGCAAAGGCAATACAGTTTAGGGAACTAAGATCTTCTTCTGGTAGATATGAAACAAATCTATAACTATTTTCAGCGAGGCTATATGCCATATCTGTCCTTATAAAAGGCCTATTGAAATGTGTAATAACTACCTACTTGAATAACGAAGTGATCACCTTTTGTTACTGAGTTTAGAATTTAAAGAGGTAAGTCTGTGTTTCAAGGGGGTTTATATAGAAATCGGGTCAATCAAAAGAAATCATTATACCTAAACAAGTAACAAATACCAATTCATTTGAGACTTGAAGGTTAGTAGCAATGGAGGGCAAATAGCAGATCTCTGGGTAAATTTAAAAAAGAAACTTCTATTTTTTTATTTCTATTATTTCTATTTATTTCTATTTATTTTTTATTTATATTTTAAAAAAAAGAAATTTCCAGAACCTGCTCACTTCTTTTTGCATTTCACTTCCTTCACAGAATTGGGTAATGCCTTTATATTTCCTTACAGTTTTCTATTTCAGTGTCACAGGATCTCTGTTTCTTTTTACCATTTTCTTTATGCATCTCAAGATTCATTGTAAAAGCAGTTTCACAAACAACAGTTATTTTTACTTGCTAGCAAAAATCTTACTGTGTCTTACTCCAGATTGTACATAAAGTATTTATTTGTTATTGCCTAAGTGAATTGTATGAGTTTTACATCACTCCAGCAATTATGCCAAGCTGAGGAGTGTAATGTAAATAATCCAGCAATTGTTTTTCTATTGTGCCAGTGTATAAGGTCACTGCCCTCAACACTGAGTCCTGATTTAACAAAGGTTATTTTTTTTTAATAAGGCATACTAATCCTACTGTATTGGTAGCTCTGTCCCTCTTTTGAGTTGAGCTCTGCTATCCCACAAATTGGATGAAAATCTCATTAGTGGAGCTATAATGAGCTGGCAATGAAACCCCTTCAAGCCTGCGTGCTTACAGCCATTTATTTGCCTGTTTGTCTTACTCTTCATCATGAACCTAAAATTGCCCATTAGGATTCCAGTGAAGAGCAAGTCTGACTGGAGCTGCAATGCTGACAGAGCCACCAAACAGGTAGAAATCTCTCAAAACCCAAAAAAAGGGGTAGGGTATTATTTATGGGGAGACTGCACCTGTGCACGTGTATACACTTGTTCATTCAGAAGTAAACAACAGGGGACTGAGGGGAAGAGAAGAAGGAAAATAGAGATAGAATAGTGGGATAGAATTAAGGGAAAGGGAGTAAGGAATTTGTTTTATTAGAAGTTTGAAGCATGAGCCAGCAGCATTTTATTGTACCTGAAACTAATCAGATGTTAATGAAAGGAACTTCAAGCAAATTCTTGCTATAAAGTGTTGTGAATGCCAGCATTAATACCAGAATAGGGGGAGTCACAAGATTGTTAAGCAGATCCTTTGAATCACAACTGTTCAAATCTGACTCCAACACAGAAGAAAAGAAGTGGAAACCATGGTGAAAGCATGACCATGTAAATGACAGGTGCTTCTGCTGCCTTCCAGAGAGACAATGTTTTTAAAAGTCAACACCCAGGACACTGAATTCTTCAGAACTGAAGTCCTGTTGTGATGATAGAAGCCTTAAAGCTGCCAAGACTAAAAGGAGAGTGAGTAAAGTATCCTAAAAGCCCCGTCTGTCACAGGTGCAATGAAGTCACACAGTCTCTACAATTGACTATAAACATATTTAAGTGTACTGTACATAGTCAGCAAATATTTTAGAAAATCAAGTTGCCAGTAAATCATTACAGAGACATAAGAAGCTCTTGCACAACTTAAAAGAAAACAAAACACCAAACAAAAAACCCCAACAAACAAAAAAACTAACTAAAAACCCCAAACCCCACACCATTGTGGCAAACACTTGAAACTGCAATGCAGTTACTACTTGAATGCAGAATTAGCCAGGCATGTAATATTAGTCAAAACTCTCACTTTGTTTATCTGTTTATCTGTAAGATTCAGCCATAAAAAAATCTTTGGAATATTCTATTGTCTTAAATGAAAAACAAATGGAAAAAAAAAATCCTTCTCAAATTCAGGCCTTTCAAATAAAAAGAGAAAATAGAAAATACAAAGCATTTTAGAAAAGCTCTAGCTAGCACTTAGCAACAAGAAAAAACCCACCAAATATAAATGGGAGACAAACCCAGGATGAAGTCCTTTCCAGAAAATAAAATATGTTCAATTAGATGTACTGTTTAGACTACGAAACTGCATGTCCTCATTCTCTTGCTTTTTAATTTTCATTTATAAAAGTGTTTCCTGCTTTGAAATCAGGATTTTTTACCCTTTGCTATGTTCAACTCTGCTCAAAATGGAGTCAAGAAAATCTGATAGACATAGAGCTTTTAATGAATTCTAACAATTAAACAATTAAACTTGTATTGCAGTCAGGCTTCTAAGATTTCTATGTCCCTAATCAAGTTTACCAAAATTTTAAAATGGTGAAAGGTACAAGTTAAAACACAGTTAACATTAAGCACCAAGAAAAGAAACATGGTGATGTATCAAATCAAAGAAGGTCAATGTGATGACAGCTATAAAGAACTTGAGGTGGGATTCATTGCACTTAAAATTGACTATATAAGAGTTAGAAATATAAACTAAGCTAGTCAGGCAGACTTCTGTAGTCAGCAGGGAGAGAGGAAATTCCAGAGAGTGATTCATCACACTGTGATGAAGAGCATCATCCACTGTCTACAGAGGGAGCCTAGATGAAAAGCATAAGCTCTGATAAAATACTGTAGAACATTAAAATGTTTGAATTAGTTTGTTTCTGCCCCCCAGCCATCTGCCCAAATTTCTGCAAAATATTTCTGCCCTTAAGAAACATCTCATCTACATATTAATCAGCTCCTGAAGCACTGCAGCCTTTAAACCTGTACAGGACTCAGTAGAGGATCAGTAGTAAATTTGTGTGTGGATCAGGTGTTCTGGCTGGCCTTAGGTTGGCTATTCATATCATAGATGCAAAGCAGATTTTCCTTCTGCTGTTGAGTTTTGAAACATTGTTCGGCTTCTATCAGAGCCCTCAAGGTAGACAACAGTTTTCAGACAACTGAAGTTAATAACATCAATATCCTGCTTGATATTGTTATATCCTACTTACTATGCTAAGCATAAACCATTACTTATCATGTGTAAAACCTGTTAGATTGAAAGAGAATTAATGTTCAGCAATATAGAGGAAGTTTTGATTTGCACCATGGACATTGGGGCCTCATTATAACTTAGTGAGTTTTAAATGTGAGTAAAAAGGCAAAAGAAAAAAAATCACAACTTGGAGTCCAAAAAGCTGTATTTCAAGATGTGTTGGTTTGAGTTTTTTCTCTCATTTAATTTTAATTATTTATAATAACACTGCATGGAATATGTTCAGCAAAAAAAAAATGGAGTTTTAATAAAAGGAAATTTTACTCCAGCACCTCACTTCTACATATTACTTAAATTGAAAAAGATGATAGAAAGTTTTTTAATTACAGCTCATACATATCAATGGTTATAAAATAACTGCTTTCTTTACTGCAAGTTTTGTTAACCATAAAATAATGATTCAGTGAGTGTTGAATCCATATTGATTCCTCACTGCAGGGCCCAGAAAGGATGTCTGCAGCTTATACCATTTTATGCTACTCTACTGGGTCATTTCTCTCACAGAAGGCTCACAGTCAGCTGCTTTATGCCATCCTGTGCTCCCACCCAGGTGTGTGTGTGAACAGCTTTAACTCTATCTGCAGTAGCTAAACAGCATGTAGGAAGATACAGAACCACAACCAACTGTATAATTTTTTTCTAGATGAAATAATTTCTTCTCAAGTTGTATAAGAGACAGAACCATCTGATAATGATGCTGGAGAAGAGAAATGAGAACAGTAGCCACAATTGATCAAATACAGTGTACTGTTGAGATCACTGCTTGTGTTATACAGAATTCACTCTGGCAATAGCATACTCTAAGAGTGCTGGCACTGAAACAGCTCTAGAAGGTACATACTGAAGGATCTGAGTGCTATGATACAAAATTGGAAAAGGCAGGAACAGGGACAAGAGGTCACATTTGATTTCGCATGTTGTGCTCCACACTAACATTGCCACATCCCAGCTCTGTGTGCCAGATCCTGTCCGTGCAAGGCCAGACCAACTGCTGAAGTCCATCCCATTTTTCTGTCGGTAAAGAAGCATATTGTCCCCTCTGTGAAACAAAGATTAAGATTGCTTTTCATTGAAAGCTCTTTATTAGTTGTTTAGTAGAAATGTGGCATGTGACAACATATGCCCAGTGGGCAAATGAGTTTCACCACTGTGACAGCAACAGAACACAGCAGTCAAACCCAAAGGATTAGGCAGCAGTTTGTTAGTGCTTTTTATTGACCATTTACAGTCTTTTTCATAGACTTTTTTTTTAACTATTCTAAGCAGCTCCAAAATCAGAAATTTCTTTAGTTTTTTAAGTAACTAACATTCAGAGCAACCCATTCCACCTTGTCCTGGGTTACTCCACCCTCTTCTATCACATGATGTAGCTATTCTTATACTCTATGAAACTGCATTCAGCTTTACATCCTTCTTAACTCACAGATTGTGTTTCAGGACAGTAGATTTTGCTAACAGAACAGATAGCAATTTTTGCATTATTTTTTTTTTTGTAAGGAAGAAGTTCTTACCTTTGAACACTATGCTGCAGAACTTGCAATTACCACTCTGGGTTTATGTGATAACTTTATCCTTGTAATACTGTCTTGTTTATCCTCTAGCTTCCTGGAATAATAAAACTGCCAATTTTTTTGTTATTATTTTTCATATCTCATTCTAATGTACTGGTGTAATTGTTTATAAATTGGCAATTGGTTTCATCTCCAGCTAAACCCCAAGATCTTTAGGAAAAATGTCAGAGATATCAGGGAAAGAAAAAGCCACATTTCCAGGAACTCTAGTATCTGATGGAAATTGTTCATATCGTTGTTCAAGTTGTTAAGAGATTGCCCAGGGACTTTAGGCTGAGCCATCAAAGTAAAAATCATTACTCCTCCAATCATTCTCCTTCCTGTCCTTTTCAGTGCTGTCCTGAAGGCTTATATTCAAAGTGGTAGTGATGAAATATTGGAATTGTACTTCCCTGTCTGTGATATGTTAAGCTGATGGGCAGGCAGTGTTGTTAATAGTGATGATGATCTTGAAGTCTCTGGAATCTGTTTTTCTGCCTTTTACTGATCTATCCAGATACAAGATCCCAAAGGTTCTTCCCTTTTTTCTTTCATCTGCCAGTAGATCAACCTTCTGATCTCATTGTTTGTGATGTCTAGGAGAGGAATATTGGCCACACAGATCATAGTGAAGGGAAATGTTGATGCTATCTGTGGTTTACACATTGTGCCAAATGTATTATGGCATTATGTTTTATAGCCTTTCACGTGTGTTATCCCTCCTCCCTTCGTGTGTCAAGAGGCAGTGTGCAACTGCAGCCAGGACTGCAGTGAATGATTTTAGCTGAGCTATCTTACCCAGAAGAGCCTTTATTGACATTTTAATGTCTCTTCACACATTTCCTATATCAGGGCCTTCTGCCTCTAAAACTGATTTTCTTTCCATGATTGGATTTCTTCCCTGTGTTTCCACAATTACTCCCTTAGCCGATAACTTTAAAGCTTGTCTAAGAAACAACTCTCTAGACAGAAGTTTTTCAGACTTCTTCCAGCTTTCCTTCTAGGTATATTTAATATCTCAGTGTCTGGTTTTTGATGTAATACTCTTTATGGAGTAAGTAACTTTTTTAGTTATTCTTCCAATAACCTCAGTTCTACTATAAGTCCCTTCAACATATATTCAAAATAGGGCATGGCACTAATTGTCTTGAAGAGAGGCTGTTTCTGCTAATTTTGTGTTTAAGGAGTGAGTTTTCTCTGAGGCATAATGGTTCAATGGCTTCTTCTGTAATTAAAAGTAAATAATTTGTTGCAGCTTGTCTGAGCTGTGTGATTTCTGGAAAGACTCGATGATCTTCATGAGGTTAAGATAATTTTACCTGACTTAGTAATCATCTAAGATTATTTGTATGTGGAGTGGTTATTAGAAATGTTTTGCAAGATGCATTGAATTTCCATTCAAGTTTTCCTTTGAAGGCTGAATAATGACAAGTTGTAAGTTATGAAATTGGGATAATAACAAGTGCCCCCAGAAACTTCCCAAGGGGTTATGGACTGGGTATAAGCTGCAATCTTGGAGGGGTAGATCTCTATCTTCAAGATAGTTTTATGTAAATTTTCAAGAACTGTGTTATTGTAGTGCTACACATTCTTAATGCTTTCTTTATTCATGTATGAGGGACAAAATCAAAGACCTCATAGTCTTTGCATATTGTCCTGAGATTTTCTGGTTTTGGCAGTCTTTATACTCTACATGTCAATCAGAAACCAGCACTCAAAAGTACTAGTATTTCTTTCTGCATCCTTTTCATTCCCATGTGAAATTTGCACTAGTAACCACACTGGAGAAGATTTTTTTCTGATACAATCAATGTTAACAATGTTTGCAAATAGTTGATAAATGTGATTATTTAGGAGCTAGGAACTACTTGATGGCCAGTGCTTTTGTTTTCCATAATTAACACTACTCTGACGTGCATCATAATGATTACTCCTGAGACAACTCACTGGAATTTTGAGCTGGTCATGGTGCAAAAATACAAGATACCGAAGCCAAAAAAATGGACAACATCTGGTCCTGACATTTTTTTTCTTGAAGGATCTTTTGACTGCTTCTGCTGTTGATTTTACTTTTATTTTTTGTCAAACCTCTGTTCCAGGATCTTTAATACACCTGGTATTTCTTTTCATTTTAATGTTGTTTGGAATTTTGTTGCACAGCTTTATGGATTTTAGAAGTTTCTAGAGATTCCTCCTAATAAAGTTTTTTGTTTTAAGTTGAAAGGTCTTTCAGTCTACATGACTTACATTTTCATATCTTTTAGTCTGCAGGTGAGGAGGGCATGGTTCACTTGCTCAGTGCTGGACAATGGATAAATTTTAATAATAACCTGTGTATAACAAATTAACAGAGGGAAAAATTTTTAATGTACTTGAGCATTTATAAATTGCATGGCTTCTAAAACTTTGACTGACTTTGTTCATTGGAAACATGTCATTTTTTTGTTAGTGGTTTTCCTCATTCTCCATATATTTCCTTCATCTTACCTAAACTTACCTCTGAGTGATTTTATTTTGGTGCTTCTTCTTCAGATTCTTCTTCAGATACTGTTCTGTAGAAATACTATTTCCTGGACTCCATTTGTTGAAGAAGATATGCTCTTGGGTATAATCCACAGGCTGCAAGTTTGGCCATCTCACCCGTTTTACATGGGAATTGAATAAGAAAGGTTAAAGGATTAAAACCTCAGATATGAAGAACAAATATCTATTGATATCTCTGGAGTCCTTCAGACAGCTGGGGCAAAGTCAGTTTAGTGTTCATTTATTCAGAGAGAGAGAAGCTTCAGAACTTTGTGATTCACGGTAGCAAAAAGCAAGTGACAAAAAAGATGGTACTAATGTCTGCTTTGATCAGTAATGTTTGTGACACCTAGATCACATCTATAAGATTAGCTATCATTACAATTACATACATCTCTTCCTCACTCATTTCAATAGTCTGCTTGGAAAGACTATTGAAAGGAAGATATGGATAGGAAGAAATTATATCTCACAGGAAAGGGATCACCATTACCTTTCAAAATGAGCATGGACAAGTAGCAAAGGTAAAAGCTGCAGTGATTATTTCCCAAATATATTTTAATTGGCAGTAAACTAAATTTATTTTCACCAAGTCCAGTCCCATTTTGCCCATGACAATAAGTGGTGACTGATCTTCTTGTCTTTATCTCAACTCACACTCCTGTTCATCCTATTTTCTTCCCATGACACACTGTGGCTTAACTGTTAGCCACGGTTAACTGACCACATTTCATCATAGTCTGATTTATTTTCCTTTTTACTGAGGCTGCTGCCATAGGTGCATTTTTCCATTCATGTTTGGTGGGTGTGGTTTTTAAGAGAATCCCCTGACCAGGCCCAGGTTTGACATTGCAGGGAGGTCTCAAAGCATAAAGGCTGGGAAACTATCTAGGCAAAGTTCTAAAAGGACTGCTCCTGGTATGATCCAGCCACTAAGGGGTATTCTAGCCAGGGAAGGCTGGAGCTAGCTCATCCTGAAGCACGACGTAGACACGGAGCCTGACAAAAGCCCTTCTGGCTATACAGTTCCAGTTCTCTAGTGTTCCTGGTAATGTAGACAATGCCAATGGCCTCCTTGAAGATTACTTGCATTAAAGCTAAAGAACATAGCCAAGTTAAATAAAAGACAAGATGGATTTGACCATAATTTCTGGTTGTATCTACAGTGCTGTAGGAACTGTCCCTGACCCATAGACCAAAAGGAAAAAAATATATCCCACACATACCTAGCCCCACTGCCCCAGATGTGATATGCAATTTTTGGTCCAGATATTTTCAGGTCATAGGCACCCTTCTGAAATGCACTTTAAAATATAATTTTATTTTCAGTTTGAAGTGACTCAGACGTGACAGTTCTGTCATGGCCTATGACATGGTGTTTTATAGCGTCATGCTGCAAATGTGATGCATACTATGGGCAGTGGCAAGACATGAAGGTATATATATACTTGTAGGTATAAAGCTCACAGTCACAGGACTTCAACACAGTTTCCTTTCATCTTAGAGCAAAAACAGAGAAGGTCACATCTGAGTTTCACCTTAGAGGGAAATAATTGTCAGGAAAGTGCCAAATAGCAGTTCAGAGTGCACATAGTTTGGACCTGAGAGAAATAAATAGATGAGTTGAGAGAAGCAGATCCACCTTCTGCTGAAGATCAGACGACTCCCCAAGAGGAGAGTATGTAGTTTCTACCAAGATAGCATATGTTGCTGGCTATGCAACATATATAGTATAGTTTTAGGTAGCCCTCTGAGGAGCAGGCAGCTGGACTCAATGGTCCTTACAGCTTCCTTCATCTCAAGATATTCTGTGATTCTATGCAAATTGTTTCAGTCTACTCATACTGAGACGAAATTTTTTACAGTTATCACATGCATGGTGTTCTCCCTTGACATAAATGAATGCTTACCACCAAGGGGATTACCAAGAGCTATCCTTATCAGTCCTTTCAAATCTTGCATATTTTCCTCCTCTTAAGCAAAACAGTTATGATTTTCATAAAATGTCAATGTTGTCTTCAAGTTAATCTCTGTTTTGGTAAAAACAGGCTAAAGAGACAGACCTATTGTCACCTTCTAGAATACCTTAGCTAGCCAGGATTTAAACAGAAATTAAACTATAAGAGAAAGAAAATGTCTTCAAAACTGTGTGCCATAACTCTTGCCAAGACCATCTTTTAAGACTTTCACTGATGACATTTGGGTTCAGACTCAGCGAAGTGGCTCTGAACTTTCTATTAAACCTGGGCCCTGGGTCTTCATCTCTTTCTGTTAATTAGTCTTAGTCTCTGAAGAATTATGATGTCTTGTGATGCCAGCACAGCTCTGAAAGGTCTAAGTTTGTCAGTTATCTTCTGTTTGCAGGGAGTTTATCAGTCCTCCAACACACTCATCTCAGGGAAGGACAGCATCCTTCATCAGGCTCTTCTGGAATCCATGTCCCTCAGTGTCCTGTAATTTGGTTATTTTTAAAGTGTCCAAATGGAAAGAGTGAATCACTTATATTTTTACAAGTGTATAAAAAATATTGCTCCTTTACCAGGAATATTATTAGGTATTACGCTGCAAGTGGTATGAGTGACTCCAGAAACAAAATGTCAGATTCAGGATGGGATTGCCAAGGTGCATGAATCATGCACTAAAGTTCAGAGAAAATTCACAAAGGAATTCTCAGAGGATTAATCATTTTAGTAGAAAGCATACAAAATGCAGCAGTTGACAGCTGGGTTTTTTTGTTTGTATAGTTGGTTTCCCATGTAATTTTCTTTATTTTTTGGGCAGGGGCAGTGAGGATTTATGAGTGTTATTCACTTCAGCGTGAAAGACTGATGTTTTCATACTTTCATTATTCAGGTTGCATGTAATATTTGCTGTATATGCTATGAAGCCTTTTATTTAGCATTAGTCATATGCACTAGCCTTGGAGAACTGAACTTGCTCAATACACAGAACAATTTACTGAAAGAGCCATGAGTGACACCCTTGTGGTTTGGCTATGGTTCTTCATGTCTAAATTGCAGGTTACCCTCCTTTTCAGTCGAAGTCATATGAAAAACTGTTTTTTCAAGGTCAGAATTTGACCTTATTATAGGAAATATATTTATTACTTGTTGTGCAACTAGAGCACTGGTTTGAGGCTCACTTTTATTTAACTGCATAAAGTGAGGAAATTTCAGGTTGTTATATGGCTAAAATCAGCCCCAAAGTAATTTCTAGCATTAGCAGTAAAGACAAAGGGACTTTGGAAGCCAATGACACCAATACTGAGCAATATAAAAAGAGAGGATTTTCTGTTGCATGCTCTTAGGGAGAGTGGAAATGAGATATAATACAAAGTGGACATTACTCTGGTCTGACAATCTACCGTGTACACAGCCTTTCCTCCCCTGCTTGTCCTGCACTGACAATGCAGGAGGATTTTAAATGGTGGTGGATAGGAATGGGGAGAGGAGGACAAAGAGATGGGCCAGATGCTAGCTTGAACCTTCAGGAGTTATTTCAATAGATCTGTTTCAGCAACCCAATAAAATAATAAAGCAAAAATGTTTGCACTTTTGGCTGAGTATGTTTATTGGGATTTGCTGATAAATAGAAGGCAAATGGCCACATAAAGGGGAATCATCAGTAAAGGTTATGGACTCTGCTATATGCTAAAATGAGAGGCTGCATTCTGAGTACAGAATCAGGTTCTATCAAAAAATTGTGCGTCATAATAGATTGAAGGACCATCATACTGTGTAATGCCTGTTACAGCACTGAAGTGTATGTAGTCTATGTACATGAATAATTCAATATTTTATCGAGTTTTAGGGGCTATTTTATTTCATTCAGTTTACTGCCCTCCTAAGAGCTGATATATTCTCTGGTGGCATGAGTGAAGAAGGAGCTATTCCCATTTACACCAGTAGGAAGTTAGCCCCATTGGATTTTACATAACATGATTTTAATGCTGGAACTGATTTCTGTAAGTTATATATTTTGTTCTTTGCACTTGATGATTATACTTTGCAGCTGATTAGCTGAAGTTTATTTTGAAAAATTTGCAATTTTTGGAGGATAAAATTGGTGAAAATTTATATACACATATATATGTCAATTTGTGTTACTTCTACAAAGCTGAACTGTGTATTTCCAAATAATATTACTCGAGTATTTTGAATATACCAAAGTGCTAAAACAGAGCAGCATGAAAGAACTGATCATTGCCCATGAGCAGTAATTGCTTACAGGCATTGAAGTATGGTACTTCTAGACAAAATAGGTAATATTTTCAGAGTCTTCTCACAGTTCGTCTTCTTGCTTTAACACATTGCATGTTATAATGTAATCTATGAGATAGAAACAATACCAGGAGTCTTAATTAAATTAAAAGCAATTACCCGTTGTGTAGATACGGCTTCCAATTGAGCAGCTGCAAGTTGATATTTTGTCATCCCCAGTTTATCTATATGCTCATGTGTGATTCTTTGTATCAGTTATTAATGACATTTTCTCAGTACTCATGAAGTGTTGTGGAAAACAGAAGAGGAAAAGGATGAATGGAAAAAGTGTTATAGGAAATTTAGACAGGGAATGAGTATATTTGCTACTGTAAATCCTCAACTGGGGTGCTGATTCCTTGCTCACTTATTCTCTATTCTACTCAGAGTAGTCTGAAAAAAATATGAGATTGTGCTTTTCTTCCCAGCCCCCTCTCTTCTTTCGGGATCTAGCAGCAAATTTAAAAAACAGAATCTGACAGATTAAACATAAGTGCTTACTTCCTTTACAAGGCACTTCTATCCTGTCCTGGAAATGTCAAAATATTCTAAATTAAACATAAATAGAATTTATTTGTTTAATATACAGATATAATCAACACACTTTTAAAGAGCTTTTACATTATTGGAGAGGAGAGGAGAGGAGAAAGG
>VXBC01013226.1:554571-667071 GCA_013399945.1 Ploceus nigricollis
GTTTTCATTGGAGTTGACAGGAGAGGAGAGGAGAGGAGAGGAGAGGAAAAAGGACAACCTCACTGAAAGTAAACTGGAAAGTGTTTGGGTTTTTAATGTTGCAATGGATTTTCCACTTTCAGAAGAAATTGGTTTTTGGCTTTTAAGAAGACTTTTACTTGACAACAAATGGAAGGTTCATTACAGAAGCAATATTTCACTAGAGTATTATTCAGTCTGATTTAGTGTCTTTTTCAGGTGCATGGTTCTACTGTAACAACATCATTCTCCAATTGAGAATATTATGCAGTTGCTTAAGAGTGTACACAGGGTGATGTCCATTTGAGTGACTGTTATCTTTCTGGCAAAGGCCTGCTATCAAACAGGAGCAATTATTCCCAATGCAGTCAAATTAAATTTTCATAACTACGAAGATGCATTTTACCTTGGGGCACAACCTGATGCCCATTTCTTCATTCCTTGTTCCTTAATCCTCTATATTAAATCTAAACAAATCGATGTTTACTAACATTAATATTTTAACATACAGTACTTGCTCTGCATTCTGACATCTTGTGCCTTTATTAGTAACATGGCGAAGGCTCTCTGCAGCTTTCGCTTTCTGCCAAACATCCTTTTTTTTGATTTTCATTCTTTTTAACTGTTCATTTCTTTATGTGTGAATGTGCACACACAAGTGTATCTTTTTCCGCCACTTAAGTCACCAAATAATCCTAATTATTAAAAGAAAACAAATCATCTTGCCATTGAACAAAGGTCATTTTATGAAAAGACTAAGGGAGCACTAAAAAGCCCTACTTCAATTTCTGCATTAATCAAGTGAACAAAATGGGTTCATTTCCCTGTAAAGAGACAATCAGTTACTTCTTAGTCCCCAGATTTACCAGCACGGGTCCATGCACTTTTATGAAAGCACCTCTCTGTCTAGAGACTGAAGGCAAAGGCTTCTCAAACCATATCAAGAGTAAAGCACATCAGCTGCTTGTGAAGCTGCTTCCCAGATACAGTGATCCCACAACTGCCCTTGTAGTCACAGACCCCTCATTGCCACCCTGCAACTGCTTCATATTCCTATTAGATGTCTTCCAAATACCTAATTATAGTATTTGAGTGACTACTCAATACCTGGAACTAATGTTTATCTGTATGTGATACAAACAAATTAATGGATAGGAACACAAATCAATTAAAAAATAATTAAAATGGTATTCTATTTCCTTTCTTCTTTCCTTCACTCCCACCCTTCCCATTCATTTTGTGATTTTTCTGCCTATTTCTATAACATAAGTCTCCCTGCATTATTTCTCTGTCCCTAGTGAAGTTTGAAACTCCTTTCCATTTAGTATCAGCAAATGTAATTACAGGCTAGTTACTTTCATTTCCAACTCATTAATGAAAATGTTAAATAAGACTGGACCTAAAGTACCTTCTTAAAAATCCACCAGATAATGTTTCCAATTTCTATAATATGGTCACTCTCTTCCCAGAAAGACTTTTCAGAAAATATTGACATCACTTCTTTACTTAGTTGGTGGGAGTATCTGGATAGTCATCCAGATTCCTCTAGGACTAAGTATAATCTCATTGCCTTGAGTTTCTTGCCAGCTCATAAACTAGCAAAGCCAGGCTTGAAAGCTGAGATCCTTGGCACACAGCTACTGTTAGTTTAAGGGCTTACTTCCTTTGCTGAAGATGAGGAGATGGGGACAGAAAGAAAATTACCTTTATTTAAGTCATTCTAATACTAGCACAGGTTTACCTATGGCTAGGAGTATAAACTCGAAAGTAGAATTCTGTAGGCTGTGTCCATCAGCAATGAAAGAAAAAATGACAGATAATTACCAAACTAACATCAGCAGCCACATTTTTTTCTGCCTTTTTATTATTAGAAAAAGTTAAGTCCTGATATCGAGTTCATTCGTTGTGTTTTCTGGCACACACTCTATGTTTGTATGCCTGCTGGGCTGGAATCCTGATGCTGGAAAAAATAAAATAATGCGTGCTGCAATTTCTAGCTAGCTACTGGGCTCTTCCTTGCACTTAGCTTCAAAGATTTTTTAAAACATATTTTTCTGCACCACAGCTCAGAGTTGCTAAATCCAGAAATTGAAACATTCTGGGAACCAAATCATTTGGGGGAAAATCAAAGCTCTTGGAACGTTGCCCTAGGATTTTGAAGATAGCAGTTAATAGTAAAAATGTTCAATATTTTTAAGGAAATCCCAATTATAAAAGGCTGCACCATTCAAATCCATGATTCAGGAATAGAATGAATGCTGCATGTCTAACAGTGAAGGAAACGTATGCTTGTGTTGTGAAGGCAGGAATTAATAAACAAAAGGAAACCCCTTGCATTTTATGTCTTTTTTGCATTTGTATTTACGTGCTGTGAACAGTTGTGTGCGAATCCAAAGATGAAGCTTCTTTAGTGGTTCAGGTTAGTATCTACAATAGGTCTGACAACAAGTATAAGACACGATCCAATTTATGCAATTTTTATTTAAATACTGGTGCTGTTTTCCGAATGGAAAGAAAAAGGATTAGGGGAGGGAAGAGCTTAAATGGTGGTGTTAAGGCTCCTTTCCCTCCTCTACCAGAATTCCCTAACACTTGAATTGTGCAATGATATTTTAAAGCACATTTTAGTTGAAGTATAAGTTTGCAGAGGTTGTAGTTATATTACTTATATCTGTCATAAATGTGTGCCCTCTGTGAAAGGGCTGCTCAGGACAGTGGGCTCAGAGATGATCAGGTGATTTCTTAAGTTAGTTCTCAGCAGTACCCAGCTCTCTGAAGAGCTGTGTAAAGGCTGTTGCCAGCACTGTGGAGCCAGCAGAAAGGAATGGCTGAGGATAGCTGAGAATGGCTGAGGGAAGGTTAACATGAATTAATGGCAATGCAAATTTACATCAGACTATAATGACTATGAAGTTATGGTCAGAGAGAAAAAAACCTGACAAAACCAGACCTTTTAGACTTTTCCAAATGCTCCCAAATCCCCAGGCTACAATAACCTCAGGATTTCAAAGCAATAGTGTAGCCTGAAGGCCCTATCTTTTTAGGCAGATTACTGGTGGTCCACAGGGAAAAATCTGTAGTCAAGATCAGTAGAACCACTGGGCAAAGCTGATCGAAGAGCCTGGGGAATTGAAAAAGTGTAAAATTGCAAAGTAGTCTGCCAACAAAAGTCCCTCTAAAATGGTCATTTATATATTAGAAGCCTTGTATAGAAAATTCTTCAAAGTTTCTCTAAAATGTGAAAAATTCTGCTTAATTTACTATAATATATGAAAATTTTGAGTGTAATCATTCAGGAAAACCTGGATTTAGAGACCATGTGCTGTTGAGCACTGGGAGCACTGCAGAACAGGCCCCCATATAGGAAGGGTGCAGAAGCAGTGGTGATGCACCCATATGCTTGAGGGTGTGTGTGTTAAACAATGATGTTTTGCATATGGGACTTAAAGATGTTACGTGTAGAACAGAATGTCTTTACATTAGTTGAATATTTTCTTTATAATGCAAAATAATGTTTTCACCAATCTGGCTTCTTATGTTTAAATAGTAAAGCTCCATGTATTTTTCCCAGTACTTTTATTAAACATGGTTCACCTAATTTTTGCTAACTTCAAACAGAAACTCATACTCAGTTATCTTATGTTAGGTACCTGACTGTGGTGTCTACATTAGGGGCCTCAACTTTCTGTGAAGTCAGAGAATAAGGTTAGATGTTTCCAGAGGATGACCTAGGACTGCATTTCTCCAGTGAATGCAAAGAGACCTCAGGTTGATTCTAGTTTCTGCAGCCTTAGTGAAACTCTACATGGGTTGATATAAAACATAGTAATAAGGATGGATGTCACTCGTATTTGCCTTCCTGTAGATCTCACAGGGTATCCAATGACAATGGTTAAAACCTGTGACAGAGTCCTCATTTTGGAGTCTGTTTCTTTATTTTCCTAGTATCACTTTTCTGTATAAAGTGTTTTTTTACTATTCATCTCAGCAGGAGACAAGAGTTTTCAAAATGCATTCTCCATGAAGGTGTGTTTTTCTGTACATGTTGGTGTTGGCCTGAAAATCCTTTGTGTTTTACTGTTATTTTCATTTCAAATCTAAGAGCAAAGGAGAGATCTCTTCCCTATCTTCAGGTTTATCTGAGACAGCATCAGAAGAATTAACTACAGAATTTGAAGCAAAAGCACTTTGGCAGTGCTGTGCCTGTTCAAAACATCAGATCAAGAAGAAATGAATGTGGGAAGGCACGTGCCACAGCGCAGCCAGATCCATGTTGGGATCATGGCTGCCCTGTGTGGGGATACCCACTCAGTACTTCAGGGCACTGTTTGTACAAACTTGCTGCTGACAGCTAAGAGGGAGTCCGTTCATGCTCAGGAAATAAGCTTAGTGAGTGCATTCATTGCCCTGGCTTTGGTGTTTGGCTCTCTTGCCAAGAGCTACAGCTATGCAGTGTTTACAGCAGCAGAGCAGTACAATCCCCTTTATCTGATCTTTTTTCTTTTCCCTGGCATATTGATATGATTCATTTCCTCTTCAGAAAAGTAATATCTTGGAAGTATGACCAAGTTATGATGAAATAATGTGAGGTAGTGGGTTACATTTTCAAACTTTAGATGTTCAAAATCTTCCTGACAAGATATTTTTGTTCCAGAAAGCAAAAGATTTTACCAATAAGAAAACACTCCACAGACAATATCTGGAGTTCGTAGATTTTCCATTGGTGGTAAAATAATCTACTCTGGTGAACAGTAGATTTCATGTAGTACCACAGGCTTTTCCTGTGTTCTCCAGGTCCCTAGCAGGATTTACCTGAACACAGTATAAGGCTCTGCAGTGTATCATTACATCCGACAGTCCAGGTGGTTGTAATATACAAAACAATCTTCAGTGGATTATTTTTTCTGGAAATTACTTCCATGCCAAGCCATATCTCTTGCACCATGCTATAGTAAATGTAGTGTTTGGTTTTGTTTAATTGTCATACTACCAGCTCCACATTTTCGAAATGTTTCAAAGATGGTTACGATGTTTTTGGTTTTGTTTGTTGGTTTTATCCTTTTTACTTTTTTTTTTAGTAAGACATGCATGTGAAGATGGATTTCTAAAAACTCTTTACTGGCTTAGCTCTCTTTGGTAAGGATAATACTAAAAGGGTTCCAAACATTTTTCACAGTTCTATGTATTTTGTAGTGAACCTAAGATGCACTGCAATACTCATGTTTCCCACTCAATATTATGTACTTTATTTCTCCTTACACTTAGTTTGCCTTTGGGAAACTGATTACAGGTTCTTGCCAGTTTGTTGTTGTCTTCAATGCTGAAAGATATGTTAGTGCAGCAAGACTATGACTTTAGACATCACAGATGTTGCCTTCCTGCTGGTATGATTGCTGTAAATTCTGCCTTTTGCTTGTGTTTTTCCCAGATGACTTATGCTGATTAAGTCATCTTCTGATACAAAGAGTCATTGCAGTGCCCCCAACAATGTTTCATTGGCTTCATTTTTTTAGAATATCTTTGGTTTGTGGACTCTCTTAACCTTTGAATCAGAAGTTATTAGTTTTTTGAATCAGAAGTTTCATAATTAAAAAAAAAAAAAAATCCCAGGCAGTCATTTCAGACATTTAAATCACATGCAAGAAAACTTAAACTGGGTATTCAAGACTGGTATCTTCAAAGTTATGAGTGCTTCTTTCTGGATTCTTGTTACCTACTTGCTACACTGCATTCCCAAACATTGTATACTTTAAATTACATTAGCTAAAAAGTGCTGCAGATGTGATCAGTGCTTCAAAACTGATTCAAACAAAAGCTATCAGGTTTTATCAAAAACTATCTTATTTAGCATTTCAGCTTAAAGCGAACCATTTGTGGATATGTCAACTTTAGTAGTTCCAGCCTCTTAATTCTAGTTTGTAATATGCTCAGAAAGAGACCTGCTCTTTATTTCCAAAATAGAATATGCATATGAAGATTAAAATGTGCATGATTTTTCTTCTCATCACAAAACAACCTAATAACTCTTCACTTGAGAGAAAGAAATGACACACAAATTTCCTAACCTCACTGACCAGATTGCTGATGAAACCTCCCTTGCACTCTAGCACTTTCTTTATCACATTTATGACATGTTCAGAAGCAAAGACCAAGTGTTATTAGTAGAAAAGGAATGATTAATTTTTTTGCAAGTTGAAGTGTTAATATTTAATTGTGACCTTTGTAGAAATACTATGGTTAAAATGGAAAAGTTAATAAAACTTCTATTCGAAATAACAGCAGATGGCCATGTAGCGAATACAAGCTTAAAATCACTCTTGGGGTTCTATTATGTTCACAAACTGCCTCAGCTATCAATTCCTGTGTATGTTGCTGATGAGAGAAAAACTGAACTCCTGTTTCATGTAGTGCTCCTTAGCTGAGTATCATCTGACATGAAGGGCTATAGACAGCTCTGATTTCTAAACAAATCCCCGGTAGAGAAGCCTGGCATATTCAGTTAAAAGGCATTCTATTAACATTACTGTGGGGCTTTTTCCCATGAAAATTTTCATTAATATTGTACAGATTAAAAAGTCACATGATAATAAAAGAAATACTTTTATTCCCTAAAGTATTGCTTCTGAAAATATGACAGTGTTGAGCCAACTCATCTTGCACAAAAATGGAGTTGAAGTAAGTGAGACAAAACATTCAGTGAAAGAGAAACTCGTATCTGATGCCTTGGAACTTGGACAGTGATCCCAGTTTCTGAGAAAATGGAAAGGCAAAAGCAGTATACAGCAGAAGGAAAGGTAGCTGGATAAAAGCTGTAGAGCAGAAGATGCAAGCAGACCCAGTGAATAAAACAGGTGATATAGCTGAGATATGCAGAAAGCAAACACTCCTTTCTATTTTTGTGTGTTCTTTTTGAATAGCTCAAACCTTACTGACTCTGGTTGAATTTTTACTGGCTTCTTTAACCTAATACCAGATATCCACAGGAAGACTTTTTTTTTGTCAAAGGCAGACAATGCAGGTGGCAAATTGTTATTTATTTCATTTCCTTCTTCTTCTGCAGGCAGGTATTTTTAACCCTTATTAAATTTTCCTTTTTTACTTCCAAGGCTATGCTATATCTTTGGGGCAAAAAATAGGAATGATAAATGCATTGGAACATGTCTTTCTAATAATATTCTCACCAACATTTTTTTCTTTTTGTCCCTTGCTGATTCTCTGATAAATGTATAAAAAACTTACCAAAATGATGGTGTGGAGCTTAATCAATACAATTTCAATACAATTGCTGCAATTTTACCTTACACTGGAAAGACATATGCATGGAATAGTGGCTAGTAAAGTGTCACAGTGTCTGAAATAGACTTTAGGGAGTTCCTCAAGTTCATACTTAAAGAAATATAATAGTGGATATTTTAACAAAGGTAAGAATTTAAACCCATGGTGGTTTGACATAATGTTTTGACTGTTCAGCAAATGGGTCTTGGTCTGACCATAGTATATGGTGTAAATATAGAAGAGGATGTCAGCAGAGTATATGTGCACATGTGGGGTCTGCCCTGTGTGCTCTCAGCCTGCAGCACATGGTGAGGCAGAGGTGGCCTAAGCTATAAGCTCTCTTTAGCTTATTTTTGTAAAGGTAAAATTTTCTGCTTTATTTCCTCTCTGTGTTGGGAGAACCCCTTTATTTTTATTGGCTCCTCTCTTAAAACCACCCACTGAAAAAACAGTAAAGGGGCATGCCTTAGGATTAGCAGGCGCACGGCTTAGGAAAGAAAAGGGGATGAGAGGGAAGCACATAATCAGCTAAGCATGTAGAACCTTCTGCAAACAGACCCATAGGACAGCCTTATTAGTCCAGTGGATCCTGAAACCTGCCAAAGGAGACCTTAGATCCATTCTTAGCTGCTAACTCTTCTGGATGCTTCAATGCCTTTGGTTCCAATTGTAAAGTGACAAAGATAATCAAAAGGTAATGCTTGCAAGTGTCACAGATTATCATTGTGTCTGGGGCACATATATAACAAAATAGCCAGAGAGATAAAGGAAGGGCTGGGAATGTAAAGCATCACATACGGGAGGTTTGCTAAACCTATTAAGTTTAACCACCATTATTTTTTACAAATGTTTCAGGACCAAAGATCTTTTCTGATGTTCTCAGGGATCTTAGGGACCAATAGTTGATCAGAAAGTGTAGCAAACACCAGAAACCTGTCTGTAGCTGGAAAGCTGAAGAATTTCTTTGCATTTATGTTCACTGTAATAAAATAACCAGACTAGAACCTTTGTGGAGAATGCCTTAGAAAGTCTGCTTGAACCCAAAACTTCAGAAAATGTGTTGATGTGTTGATATTATGTAATATATATATTGGCATTCTCTAATGTATATATTCTATAATAATAAATCTTCAGCTGGGGATTGTATGTATATGGGTACATATTATAATGAAACTGTACCACAAAAGTGTTGATCTTCGGTTTACAGAGCATGACTTATCATATGGATCTTCCTCTGTGTCTTTGAAATAAGAGGTTGCAAATAAGATGCTAGTTTTTAAAACTAGTCTGAATTTTTAAAGTCAGTCTCCTGAATGCTCTGTGAGTCTGATGTCCTGGCTGGGAAACTTTGTGGAAATTACCATAAAAGAAATTAATCAACAAACAATTTGACCAGTATAGACAGAAGTGTTAATATGGGTTTTGCACAGGAAACTGTTGTTTCAGGTAATCTATTTGAAAGACTCATGGAGCATGTGCACAAGGATGAGACAACAGATACCGTGTTCTGACATTTCAGAGGCTTCACCAGTCTTCACGTTACTTGTGATCAGTTCAGTGAGAACAGATAAATATCTAGCACAGATAAATGTCATCTTAAAAGATAGCAAAAGAAAGATAGGAGAAAATGGTTGTTAAGAGAGGGAAAATAGTGCACCCTACAGAGACTTGTGCTAAGGCTTGTTCTATTCAGCATATTTGTACAGGATCTAGAAAAGGTGGTAGAGACTGATAAAGCTTGATGATGTTAAATTATTCAGTGTAGTAAAAATGAAAGCTGGTTCTGAAGAGCTGTGGAAGGATCTCACAGTGTTGAGTAATTGGGCAGTAAAATGGGAGATGAAATTCAGTGCTAATAAATGCAGAGTAATGCAGTTGGAGAAAAACAAGCTTAATTTTACAAACATGATATTAGGCTCTGAGCTGTTACCACACAGTAAAGAAATCCCAAAGTCATAATAGGTAATTCTAAGAAAACATTAGCATAACACACAGTAGCTGTTGAAAACAAACAAATTAACAAAACCAAAACAGAGAGCAAGGAATTATTAGGGAAAGACCAGAGCACAAACAAAATGTAACAGTCAATCCAAATGTCCTTTGTATGGTTTTGATGCCCATCTCAATAAGAATTGAGAAATTTACATGCATTTGATGTTCTCCTTTTATCTATGTAGATCTGAACACATATCCTCTGTTGCAGTGTCTGGACCTTAGAGAATCAGAAGTGGGTGTTTTTGCAATACTTCCTTTTGAATTTTTTTCACTGTGCAGGACTGCTTGCACGTACATGTGTAACCCTTCAGAGCAGCCTTGGTGTGAATGTAAAGGCCAGTTCAATGAAAGCGGTGTGAAGATAAGCATCAATGAGCAGGCTCACCAGGATACATGAACTGTGCACGGATGGATTTCAGAAAAGATTTCAGCTGCTGATGATTGAGTGGATTTCAAAGGAAACATTGAAATGAGGTGACATGACTACAGGGGCAGGTGAAGACGGGATACAAAATGAGAAGATGTTTTATGTGCAGAAACAGCAGCAGAAGTCAATAGAAGCAGCTTGTCTGGTTGTTCGGATGCTGATTTGAGAAGTGTGTTGACAGAGTTGGCTTTCAAACAGTCTTTGAAGGGGAGGTGATGGTTCTAGTTGAAGGCAGGGTGACCTGAATGAAAAAAAAACCATGAAAAATACCTAAAATTGTTCACTCAAGCCTAATTATGTATTAGAACAGTGTCCAAAAGTTGTCCCTTCTGAATAGCAAACTAGGTTAATGTTTTAAAATAACCAGAGGGTGGGCGATGGTTGAGCTCTGGAGGCCTGGGTAGATATTCTGCTTCTTCACCCAGAGAAGGCTGTTTCTAGAGAGAGCCCAGAGAGTCCTGATGGGAAGAAAAGAGTTAGCAGTAATGTCCTCTGGGGAGGTGTGCAATAGGTGAGAGGGAAAAATCAGCACAGCATCTGTGCTTTACAGAGATTTTATTCTCAGATGAAAAGAAAATACTGAGCATGATGAGAAATTGAGAAGTTGTAGACAACAACCAGTGACTATAGGAATTCCAGGGGCTGGAATTCCAGCTTTTTCATCTTACATTTCCTTTTAAAAAATATTGTCAAACAACACCCCTACTGTAAAATAAAATAAAAAGTCAAGCTGCAAGAATACAAAGGTTCAAAAACAAACAAACAAAAAAACAACTAAGTGGTAAAAGAAAACGAAAGTAATTGCCTGGGAGGAAGGCAGCAGAGGTGTGCGAAGGAGAGCTTGTCTGGTCACCCAAGCTGCCAGCTTTTCTGTAGAAAGCTGAGGAGGATGACAGGATCATCAAAGGCAAAGAGGTGCTTGCAAGAAACTGGAAGCCTGTCTCATTTTCTTTCCATCTTACTGAAGACCTTCACTCTTTTCCTTTCTATCTCAAATCTTCAGAGGTTTCTGCCTTGTCCTCTGTCTTACCACCTGCCTTTGTGGATCATCTCCTTTCTGGCCTCATTGCTTTCCTTAGCCTAGGTCCTGCTCCCCTGTGGCACAGTCCATATATTTCTTCTCTTCTTTCTGCAAGTTACTTCCTTTTAGGTCTCTTCTCTACCTTACTTGTTTCCCCAACTTTTTGCCATCAGATAAACACAGAAGAAGAGACACCAAGCCAGGTAACCACAAAAAAGCACAATCTGGGCAAGTTCTTTGCAAACAAACGTTTCCAACCCCTGACATGTTTTACTGACAAACCCTTCACAGGATATAAATCCAAATCTTTCCCTCTGACTGCTAAAATAAAGGTCTTTGCCCTTGGAGTCATTGTCACTTTTCTTCAGACTTCAAAACAGGTTTGGCAGCCCTGCCTTTTCCTCAGTGAGCCCCCAAGCACTGCCACACTTGTGCAGGGTTTCTTCCCACAGCTATGGGCATGTTGAGCCATCAGCTATAATTTTCTAAGAACAAAACTATAGAATAGTCAATAGACATGTGTTGACTAACTTCTGCACTTGGGTATTTGAGGCTTTCTGAAAAACCTGTTTTGATGATGGCTCCTTTACAATTACAGTTGTTTCACATGAAAAAATAGGCCAGTTTTTCCTTTTGAGATAGTCTCTGATTTTTATGATCTACTAATTACAGTTTGTACAAAAGAATTTCACATATGTTTACAAAACAAACACGGTACTTCTGTAATTACAAAGTCTGCCATTAAATTAGTGTTTCACGTGTTATGTTTTAATTATTAACTGTCACAGAATGTAGCTAAAGCAGAAAACACGTAATTTCTATGATAATAACTGAACACAATTAGCTGAATATCTTTATATAAACAAAATCTGGTTTTCATTTGGATTCTTCCTATGTATTAGTTGCATTTAGGGCAATGAAAAGAGCCTGGCATGCTTCCTCTTCACTGTGGGGGTTGTATGGCATTTTATATTTTGGAATCTACTATGCCAGAAGTGTTTATTTACATTGTCATGATTTAACCCCAGCCAGCCACCAAGTATCTCACGGCTGCTCACTCACTCCAGCAAGACTGGAGAGAGAATCAGAGGATAAGAACTGGAAAACTTGTGGATTGAGATAAAGACTGTTTAACAGTGAAAGCAAAAAACATGCACACAAGCAAAGTAAAACAAAGAGTTGATTCACCACTTCCCATGGGCAGGCAGGTGTTCAGCCATCTCCAGGAGCACAGGGCCCCATCACATGCAGTGGCTACAAGAGAAGACAAATGCCATCACTTCAAACATCCCCCCCCCCCTCCTTCTTCCCCCCAGTTAATATACTGAACATGACATCACATGGTCTGGAATATCCCTTTGGTAAGTTGGGCTCAGCTGTCCCAGATTTCTGGTGTCCTCCCAGTTTCTCATGCACACTTAGTCTCCGCACCAGTGTGGCAGTACAAAAAGCAGGAAAGGCCTTGGTTCTGTGTAAGCTCTGCTCAACGACTATAAAAAATCTCTATATTAGCCCCATGTTCAGCACAAATGCAAAGCACAGCCCCATACCAGCCACCAAGAAAAAAAATAATTTTACCCCAGACAAAACTAGCACATAATGTAACTTCATGTAACATCATGTGGCATGACGTAAAGATTTTCATATAGATCTTGCCTCCGTCTTGTACTCATCCATACATTATTGTCTGTATAGTAGTTTCTTTGTGCTTTTTCTGATGTACCAATGGCCCATATGTCCATTATTAAGCAATAGTCAGTTTTGTGCTCATGGTTCCTACACAAGTTTCCTCTCCTTATCTGTGCAGTCCGAATAATTTCATAATACATTTCATTACTGATCCTGCCTTTACTGCTGCATATTTTTTTCATTTTTTTTCTCAGATTTTCACAGATTTAAATAATTTCTTCTTTATTATTGTTACTGGATCCTATGATATGAAATAATTTCTTAATGAAAGAGTGTCTTATCTTATTGAAATTTTAAAAACTTTAATATGGATTGCTGAATTTAAGGTATTCTACAGAAAGGTGAGTAGTGCATCTTAAAAATCTAATTTATAAATACATTTATCTTCCTATCAGTATGAAAATTATGCATTTTCAATTCTTTGTTGAGTGACAGTCTAGCCACCAAGAATTTCTTCACTGAGTGCAGCAAAAACCAACCATTTCTTCAGTCCCTTGGAAGATATTGGTAAAAATCTGGGCTAACTTTCCTAGTCCTGGTGAAACATGGCAACACACTAACTCCTCTGTCTATATGCAGGGGTCTAACATTGGATTTTACTTAAGTAATAATTTTCCTTCTTTAGCCTAACAAAAACATTGCATGCAAGTTTCTGGGAGGTTTCCCCATAGGGTGCCACTCACAGAATGGAGGGAAGCATTCCTGCAACTCCTGAAAGCTGCTTCCATGGTCTGTGAGCTGGGTGACAGCTGACAAATCTCGAAAATTTTCTGACAGCTTATCTAGTTACATGAGTTGCTCAGATTACAGGTGCTCCTTACAGCCCAGTACAGCCCTGCTCCAGCAGCTTCTGGAGATAGCCTGGTCTCAATTTCCATACAGCTTTATTCCATCGCTCTAGGCCCTGAGACTTGATACCTGCTTTGGAAAAGCTGCCTTCACAGACTATTCAAAAAGGCCACAAGAACAAACTCCTGACCTCAGGGAGAGGGCTCTGGATTCACCTCTAGTGGCACATCTTAGGCAGCCCTTTGAAGGCTCACTCCGTTTCCCACCTGACACTGACTACAGGCCTCTGAGTTGTGCTATCCTCACTTACTCTATGGCCTGCCCTCTTTCCCTGCTATTGGAGATTCCTACAACCTGGATTACCTACAAGCGAAAGAACTGAAGGATGTGAAGAACCTTTTTAACCTCAGGGCCATCAGGGCAGGAATCCAGTGGGAGGTGGAAGAGAGAGCAGGCTCCAGCAGACACCTCACGCAGAATGCCATGGTGCAGGATCCACAGGGCACGTACAGACCTCTTGTATAACTGGTGAAGAGACAAACGCACTGTGAGTTGCAACTACTGTGTCTTAGGGGGAGAGAACTAGAGTTGTCTTCACCCTGACCCATTATTTCCTTTAAAAGAAAATACCACATATTAAGATCTGATTAGGTCATCTTTTAATTTTATTCTGATTCATAGAAGGGAAATGAAAGAAATATTTGACTGAAAACGCCACCCGGTGAAGACTTCCTTGCATGGTACATACAATCATTTCAACAAGAATCTGTACACAAACCAAAGAAACCCAGAATTTCACAATCTTGGTGCTGCTGAAAGATAGGATAAAACTGAACCTTCACATAGGCAAACATAATTTCTTCATGGGACTCTCACCTATTTCTACCATAGCTGAATTTGATCCAAATTGCTTAACACTATTTTCCTTAAATATTCATTTTTCAGGGAAAGGGTTTATATAACCTGTCACCTTATATTATAGCTGATATAAAAAGTTTGTGACTGAAACCCTAAATGTTTTATCACCTGTCAGACATTTCAATGATAATAAAAAGTAACATCCTTTAAATTAATTAGTCGTGATTAGAACTTCAAGCCCACAGGCCACTTCATTATGCAAAAATTATAAGTTAGCTATTTAAATTACCATTAAATTGATTCTTATGTTAATTGATATCTCACTTACAAGCCCTGTTTTTAATTTCTATAGGCTCTTATTAAGGTTTAATACAAGCAACTAAAATATTTTAACTAATCTTTTAAATAAAGATATTGAAAAAATTATGATAAATAATTTTCTCTGCTTATGATTTATGGTAAAAACAGGAATCTCTTTAATAAAATATATCAGACATCACTCACAACCATATTAGCATGCAAATTGTTGTGATTTTCTATCCTACGATTCAGCATAAGAATGTTTCTTCTGCACACGCGCAGCAGAGATCTTCTGAGATATGCAATGATTTGCAGAGATATTGAAAGGCAGAACTTGGATCATAGAATACAATCAAACCAGTAATGTGGAATATTAATAGTGGAGATGAGTATTCAAATTCATGTAAGTCACATGTTAATACTTAGACTGGATTAGATCTTGGATCGTCAAGGGCTCTTTGCCTTGTCTATGGCAAAGTAACAAATTTCTTGGAAAATGTGTGATTTGTTTCTCGACTTAGGGCCTGCTTACACGATAGTAGAACAGACTTGCTCACTTCTCCAAACTGTTTCACTCTCTTAGTATGATGTTAAACCATGTTGAAGTTCGGTGAGCTCAGTTTATTGACCTTTTCTTTTTGGTTTCCAATATTTGCAATGAAATCTCATCTGCTATTTAGTTTCTTTCCTGATTATTAGCTTTCTGAAAAATGTAATACACATAAGAAATAGAGATAGAGGGTTATATCCCAGCAGTGCTACTGGAAATGGCTGTGCTGTCAGTGATTCAAGCTGAGACAGTGTTCCTCCCTTGGTCCTTCCCAGAGAGTTCAGAGTCCCTGTGATGAACAACATTGGCTAGATCTAAAAAGAAATACAAGAACATCCTTTACGCCCCAAATAGCCTCAAAGTTCTTGTTTGTATCTCCAGTACCTTCCAACTTCATTCATGCTCCAAGGTACTTCCATGCAAAAGGTACTTTTGCCCCCTTGCAATTGAAAACCTCTCTGGTGGGCTCTGACACAACTCACAGTACATCAGGCACTTTGAATTGAAAACCCATCACAAAGAAAAAAGTTCCAGGACTCCCATCTGCCAGGTGGGGCCCTGGGACATCCTGAGTCAAGAGTTCTGCACTGCAGAGGTAGCTGACCTCCTCTGAAGGAAGCAAGTCCTGTGAGAGCAAAGCACTTGGCCTGGTATCTGTGAGTACATCTTGGAGCAAACAGAAAGAGCCATATGTTTAAATACCTTCTCTGAAACAAGTGCAGCTTTGATACTAGCCTATGCTTTAAACAATTGATGCTTCATTTGTCAATACCATGCATAGATAGCTAAAACTTCTAAATACACCAGAGATGATAAAAATACTAAACATAGCTAAACTCTGAAGATTTTCAGATAAACTGGGTATTTTCAACTTTTCTTAGAGGTGGTACATTTTATCTCTCCTACTATAGCTGTAAGAGGTTAACCCCCAAAGGCTGCTGGGTCCAAAATTCTCTGAATCACCACTGGACAATGCAACTGATACTATTTATTGGGTAACAACATCTTTCAGCTGACAACACCCTACCTGAATGTTTTATTCTCAACAGACATCTTTTATTAATGGGACTTCCACTTCACATTGTTTTAACGAGGAAAACCAAAATAATATTTTCCCTTAAACTACTAAATACTGATCTTCAGGCAAAAAGAAAAAAGTGCTTCAGATGGAATCAAGGTTCATATATTTAACAGTTTAACAATACCTGTCATAATTCCCATTAGTCTCTTAGTGACAGAGAAAAAATCTTAAATTAACTTGACCAGAGGATGTTTTAACTTCATTGCCTTAGATCACATTTCACTGTTGTGTGTTAATGGCTTTTTTTGAGGAATGATATGTGAATGGATTAATCTTACTGTAAGTAACAAGGGTCATTGGAAGAGCAAATCTATAAAGGGTCAGTAGAGTACATCTAAACAGTTAAAATCAGTCTCTAATATCATAGTGGTATAACCCATGAAATAATGTTCACTTTTTACCTTTATTTCTTTATTTTATATTTGTTGGGTTTTTTCTCTTCGTACTTCAAGAATATAAGTTATAGCAGCATCCAAGGGCATAACCAGATTGGATAATTACGTGCCTTATAAACTTTCATTTCTGAGTTTTAAAGCCCAATAGTAAAAAACTCCCTCCAAATAAACAGTAGTTTGGCATCTTGAGCATCAAGAATTCAAGGCATCCAGAGCTTCAAGGATTTCGTTTGGGATTGATATGAAGTTATAAAACAAATTTTCAAAGATAATGGCTCTGCTGTTTGTTATTTTTTCTATTAAGGCTTCTTTTACTGGCTGTGTAGCTTGAAAAATGTTGTCATGTAAGCAGGATAATTTGGCAAGGAAGCTGTTCATAATATGTTTTAATTACTTTTAGCATTATATATAAAGGTCTTTTTCAAATTGCCAAGACATTTTAGTTGGAAAAAAGGTTTTCAACATAGGTGTATCCAGGTGGATTCTTTCTTAGCATAATCTGCCATAAAATACTTGTTTCATAAAACACACTTTCAGGTACCTACTGCTAAAATGTGCTCAAAACTTCTTAAATAAATTCCCAACTTTTCTTCACTAGAAATGAGGCAACAATCAGATTTTGCAGGTATAGCAACAGCAGTTCAAGCTACAACAAATTAAGGCAAGATTATTACTACCTTAACTTTCATTTTCAAAATGCAAATAGATTAACACAAATTTTTAACATAATTATAGCACTTTTCAAGAGAGATTTCAAAGCTTCTTTACAGAAGCATCACTGAACCATAGAAACATGGAATGAATGGAGTTGGAATGGCGCTTAAATATCACCTACTTCCAACCTCCCCTCCATGGGCCAGGACACCCTCCACTGGACCAGACTGCTCAAAGCCCCATCCAACCTGGCTTTGAATACTTCCAGGGGTGGGGCAGCCACAGCTTCTCCAGGCAGCCAGTTCCAGTGCCTCACCACCCTCACAATAAAGAATTTCTTCCTAGTTTCTAATCAAAACCTACATCCTTGAAATCTAAAGCCACCCTCCACCTTGTCCTATCACTGTGTGTTCTTATAAACAGTCCTCCCTCTCCAACACTCTTGTAGTTCCCTTCAGGACCTCAAAGGCTGCCATAATGTCTGCACAGAGACTTTTCTTCTTCAGGCTGTAAAAACACTACTCTTTCAGCTTCTTTTCATGGGAGAAGTGCTCCAGCCGTCTACTCATCTTCATGACCCTTCTCTGGACTCAATCCAGCAAATCCACGTCCCCCTTACACCAGGGCCCCCAGAGCTGGACACACAACTCCAGGTGGGCTTTCATGGGGGGGGAGGGGGAGGGGGAGAATCACCTCCATCCATCTGCTGGCCACACTGCTTTTGATACAGCTCAGGACACAGTTGGTTTTCGGGGCTGCAAGTGCACATTGATGGCCTGTGTTGAGCTTCTTATCACGAACACCCTTAAATCCTTCTCAGAGCTGATCTCAAACCATTCATTGCTCAGCCTGTATTTCTGCTCGGGATTACCGTGACCCACGTGTGCTTGGCCTTGCTGAACTTCATGAGACTCACACAGGCCCATCTCTCAGGCTTGTCAAAGTCCTTCTGGATGGCATTCCTTCCCTCCAGCATGTCAGTCACACCACACAGCCTGGTGTCATCAGCAAACTTGCCGAGGGTGCACTCAATCCCACTGTCCTTGTCACCAACAAGGACAGATGTTAAACAGTGGCATGATCTTGCCTGTTACAGAGGTAGGAGACTGACTGGCCTGTATTCTCTGGGTCTTTTTTTTGTATATTGAGCTAGAATGAGAAGGACATATTTTTTAAGGGTCTTTCTCCTCCACCCCACTTCCCCACCTCCCTTTGACTCCTATATACTACTTGATGTAGATTTGTGTACAGAAAGGGATAAAAACTCTGCTGTCTTTCCGAAGTCTGATCCTGCTCACGTATCTAGATTAGTGTTCCTTATCCCAAGATCAATATATTCAGCCGGAGATATTATACATTAGATGACTTCAAAATACTGTTCCTCTCACCTTTATGCTGTTCAGTATGGGATTTGTTGTTTTACCCTGACTAGTTAATCAGGCATAATGTTACCTATGTTCTATTAACCAAAATTTATCTTAGAGAGTTCTCTAATGAGGCTATTCAGTCCTTGGTGGAAAATATTTCCTCATGAATCTACATTGGAAATGGCTTCAGGGAAAGGTATCTCCTAACAAAATAGTGGTATAGATTCCACTTTCTACTATCTAACAAACAAACAAGTCCAGTGGCTCAGTGGGGTGGAGTTAATGGCAGTCTTCTTCAGTTGGGAAAAATTCACAAATGGCTTCATGATGCAGATAATAGTTCTCAAATAAATTGAGTTGTGGCTTCATTAAACAGCATCCTTTACTTCTTTTTCCTGTTCACCTGAAACAGCCATAACTAGGATTAACTGTTGTGTGAGAATATAAAATAGAGAGACAGTCTCCAGAACTGCAGACCCTAAAGCTTTGTAGGGATTTAAAGATTATAACCAACACTTTGACCTGGCAGTAGATGGGTAGCCAGGGAAAAGCACAGACTACAAGTACAGAGTACCATTCTGATAAAATGAACCATAACATTCAATACCAGATAAAGCTTCCATGGACATTGGCCTCCCAATGTTATGCTGTGTGTCAGCTCTACTCTTGGAAGACATTAATGCTGTAACATTTCCTCAGCGCCTGATACCTTGGCAATTTAGTTAAATAACCCAACTTCAGTTACCATCTCCGTGCAGATGAATCATATACATGTACCTCTATTGCTCTGTCCTGAAACTGACCTTTGTGTTGAAAAGCTAAACCTTTACATCTCTTCATGAATGTGGCTTTCAACTTTAGTGCATGACTAAGAAAAATCTCATTCTTTTCTGTCCCAGACTTTTCTGCATTGCTATAAGCAGCAGCACCATTCTGCCTGCTATTCACACCACTAACATGGACATGATCCTTGCCTTATGCCTTTGATTTTTAGTTTTCATGTCCAAGCCATGGCTCGGCTTTACATATTATGGCATATATCTAAAAAAATAACAGATGGTGCAGGCAGCTAGGGAAGCTCAAAAAAATAATGAGACAATATTGGTCATTGTAACAACTATTTTGCAGATCCTTGCAGGAATGGCAGGTTTTCAAGAGAATCCTCTCTATACAAGTCTTCAAGTGATTCTCTACTCTTTATCACCTCAGAAAAAAAGTCCTACTTCATGTACAAGGCCCAGCCAGTGTCCACTCAGCACTCATTCAATAGCTAAAAGGTGGCTGTTGACTCCCAGCAGGTCAACTTTCAAGTTTTTGTGCTTTCTTCTGTAATGGACCTCCAGGATAAGAGAAGATGACATTGAAATACATGCTATCATCTTTTTGTCTCCAAACCATTGTCTTTATGACATGATTTTCCTTCTGCTCCTTTTTGTGCAGCCCCAACTACAACGCAGTCCTGGTCCAAAGCTAGAAACACCAGATGCTTCATCAATATTGTACTCAGCATCAATTTCTCTTAAAAGCATCTGAAGTGCCCTTTATGGCTGTGACAAAGCAGACAGGACCCAAGAGGAATGAAGATGAGGGAGAAACCCTCTATCTCCTGCAGTGATGGCAGGCCAGGGCAGCTGAGGGCTTGGGTCTTTCCAAAATGGCACATCAGAAAAGAAACTAATTTTTGTCCCCGAAGGCAATTGTGCTGAGGCTAAAAGAGAATAGCTGAACTCTTTTACTGGACCATTTTTCCAACAACTCCTCCCTTCACCCTCTCATCAATATATTTTGACATACATTTTCCAGTTTTTGATGAAAGACTGGAAATTCTTAAAATTTTTCACTTAGGGGTGTTTTTTCACATTCGAATCTTTAGGGGTATGAAAAATATTTTGTAAAATATTTAATTTAATCTTTTTCTCTGAATCCAAAAGCAAAGGTGATGTGGCAAGCTAGGATCTGCATGGAGGACCTTTGTGTACCATAGAAAAGGTGGTAGGCTATGGCAGCCTTTGAACTCAAAGTCTGTTGGAGATGCCCTAGTTCAATAAATAATTAATTCAAAGAATCCTGTGGCCTGCATTATGCAGAAGGTCAGAGTAGAGGGTCACAATCATCTCTTTCAGCATAATAATCTGTGAATCTCTAAGATCATCTTTTATGGTTCATTTCTTCTAAATGCCAGTGTTTATTTGTAGCTGTAATACTATTTAGTATAACATATATAGCTGGCAGGGTAAGTAAATGTTAACAATTTTGCTCAAATATTTTTCATGAAAAAATCAGAAAGTGAGTAATAGATGATGTGATGAACACTTACATCAGATATTGACCTAAAAGAAGCTCTAACTTACTTCTCTTTCACTGGATCTTTTTCCTAGGCTAGAAACTTTTGTTCTTAAAATATTTTAACTGAGTCTAGGAGACGATCTTGAGCTTCTGCATAGGGTCAGACTATAAGAAATTTGATTTAAATATTATCAGAACTTTAAATACCTCTGTCACAGAGCTCGATATTTTTGGCAGTTAGAGGCCACCTTTATTCTGTGTAATGATGAGGGTTTGACTTCGTTTGATATTTCTTTTTTAGCCAAAAGAATGGTGCATCTTTAATTGTGATCCTCATCAACCATTTGGCCCAGTAATACTATGCAAATTGAACTCTTCAAAAATTAATGCTAACATTTATTAAATAATGCATCATACAATAAGTTAATTTGAAATTCTAAGTTGAACTCCCTGCTCATAAGAGAGGGGTATTTTTTTCCTTGTGCCTTCTTCATAAAACATCTTTATAGTCTTTCTAAATACCTTGAATGTCATTCTTGGGTTTTGACAAATTGATCTCTACTGAGGCTATTCATAAAGAGACATTCTCTCCATTACAGAGCTTTCAGATATCCTACTCCTTGAATTCCCTCCATTCCCTCTATTTCAACATAATTATTTTTATTTTCTTAGTCTGAATATGTTGGAGAAATGTATTGATGAAAAGCAACCATTTTGCTAAAGATGTAAAAGCTCAGAATACACGTGATGACATCATCTGCAAACCAGCAGGAATTTTGCCCCATAATAGAAAACACACCTCATTTACCTGATGACATAATATCATATCCAAGGACACATGGAGATATGTGGAGAGGTGACCATTTGGAGGATTGATTTATATACATATATATATATATTTATATAATTTATATATGTGTATAAATAAATGCTTGACCTTTTTTATTTATGATTTTAGAGAAAGCAGAACTGGGGCCTGAAAGTAAATGACAATTTATACATATATTCCTTTAGTTTGACAAAAGCAAATGTAGATGTCCCCATTTGCCTGTGTTTAACCTTTCTGAATGCTTTTTGAATATGCTTTTTCCCAAGTCCTGCGTGGGGTTTGTCCCTTTTTCTTACATGTTGAATGCACACACGAGCCTGTCACTTTCCACTCACTCATCCAGTGGCCATGACCCAGGCAGGTGGTGAAACAGAGGCTGGTAAACTGAGTAGAAATAAATGCAACAAAAGGTAGTGAGGTCTGTTCAGTAGGAGAGGGCCTTTGCAAACACAAATCAAGATAACAAAACCATCCCTTGCTTGGCAAATAGCAAAGCCCTGAGCAAGCAGGCTGCATCCTCAGCCTCCTGGAGTCCCTGCTCACTAACCAGAGGCAGCTGGGGCAGCTTTAATCTGCTGTGCTCCTGCATGCAGCATCGAGGGACCAACACCAAAGTCAGTATTTGGAGGAAATGAAAAAAAAAAAAATTAAAAAAATTTCCTCTGACATAATATTGTCGCTAGTGTGCATGGGGGGCATTATCAGCGGAGTCATGAGTTTAGCTTATTTCTTTGCTTTGAGTATCTTCATGCTGTGTTTCAGATGAAGGTAGACCTTTAGTTGAGGCTGTCTTTACCAGAAGTACTTAGTACTGTTTCCCAGAGTAGCAACTTTGCCAAGCAGCTCCCCAGCAGTGGCAGCATGTACAGGTAACTGGGAGCAGAATAACTGTTTGGAAGGTGACAACTTGAAACATCTCCAGCCTGTTTCATCTTCCCTCATACAGCTTTGGTGGACTGAGATAACAGTGCAGCTAAGGGATATCACAAGGAATGTGGAGATGTGAGCTGAAGTTTTGCTTGTGACTTGTGCTGATGTCTGGCTCCATCCAGCACACCAGGAAGCAGGCATTGGCTCTTTCGGCTGAAGCTGGATGTGCCTTGGCTGTCTCCCTCCCAGGTGTGCTACTGCCTTCAGAAACTGAGGGGTCTTACTCATTTTTAGCCTGATGCATTTCTCTACTGGGGACGTACTTCTGTCTTTTCTGTTTCTTTTCTGATTTTTCTAAATATCACTTTAACAGTTCAAAAGGCCACTACTTTATGAGTGGAAAAATGTGATCTGTTTGAGTATGATGGGCTCCTATGTGAGCACAAATGATTTGGCAAATTTTGAAAGGAGAACATGTGGCCTGAATAATCAACAAGAGGAATTCACAATGGTTTGGCTTGGCTTGCCTAGTTTTTTTCTCTGATTTGTCTGTTCTTATAACGGCCACCTGTTCTTTTGTTTGCCTGTAGATCTGCTTTTTTTTTTAACTAGAAGACACACAATGATAATTTAACTTGACTCTCTCCATAAAATAGAAGCTATAACTTCACTGCTTCCAATGCATTTGTGGTGTAATGTAGCCTTTAGAAAGATATAATTTGTAGCATTCCTAGTGATGTCTATCACCTCCTTAGGTAAAAACTTCTTGTAGTTAATTATTTCCAGTGTTTAGAACATTATGCTATTTCTACTTGAATTTTTCTGGCTTTACCTGCCATATACTGAATCTTGTTCACTCTTTGAAGGTAGAAAGAGCCCTCTGCAAGCAGAGACCTTCTGCCTCAGCACTTACTTACTGGCTCTAATCAAGTTACTTATTTCACCTTCTCTTTGATGAACTGAAGAAATAAAGCTTTGTATCTCTGTACCAGGTGAGATCTACATTATCAGCCATTCTTGTGGCCCTTCACCAAAGTCCTTGCCACTTTTTGAAGCTCAGTGTTTCAGTAATAGTTGCACCAAGCCTATAACACCTTCTTTCTTGTAGTTTTAAAAACATTCGTATACATAGGTAGATGAAGATGTCATCTGGGCACATATTATCAATCTTGTGCAAGAGTAAAACAATGGTTCAGCTTCAAATTCAGCGATGCCAAAATCTTCTGAACTTTTTTATTCATATGGGGGAAAGCTGTATCATATCACGTAAGGTTTCTACATTTAATTGCAATTTCTGCTGCAAAATATCTGCAACTAAACAAATTGAATTGTGTTAGTAACAATAGATGAAGAAAGATCAAGAAAGATGAAGAAAGGTTGTATCCTACAAGGAATAAATGAAATCTGCTTCCCACAGGAAATAATAATTTTTCAAAGATAACTACGGTAGGCCAAAATGGAGATCTTCGAGCTTCCTTGGGCATACTGCAAGGTGAAACTGTACAGGTCATGGCAGTTCTTTGGAGATTTGTTCTGAGATTCTTTTTCATTTCTAATCCAGTGCGTGAGAGAGAGGAGGTCAAATAAAATGAAATAAATCGATGTTCCTATGAAGCCATTTGCTATGAAACTCTACCTGCTACAGAAGCTACAAATACCTTTGATTTTAATCACTTTTAATCAAATCACTTAGTCAAACCTCTCCATCTTCAAAATGAATCCTGCTGTGTGAGCCCAGAGAACCACAAAGAAAACTGGCAATCTAGTTGGAAAATGCTTCCTATCATTTTGGCAGAATTGCAGAATGCTTTGATTCACAGCAGTATAGACCCATTTACTTTTGCACGTTGTGTATGTCCATGGTGTAATCAGTATATTTAATTCTTTACTTGGTGGTAATAAAGAATGTATAGCATCAGACTTAAATCTTCAGTAGCAAAACACTTGTGGGCAAGCTCTACTGTCCAGTTCACCCATGCAACATACACTCACACACAATTTTAACTCACACTTAATCTGATGAACTAACCAACTTCACCTAATGCTCTCTCAGTAGCAAAGAGTGGCAGTTTTGGGAGCAAGAACTATTTTCTCTTGATTCAGGAAAAAAGTGCGTGGCCTGATGAGTGATTTAGGTGCCTTCTTTCCTTCTGCCCCTTTTCTTCCTCACAGAAACTGCACATAAATTGTAACTTCCCCTACAAGTCCTGCCTGCATTGTATTTCCATTCTGTGCAGTGCTCTACATATGGAATTAAAATATTTCTCTGCCCAAATCACTTAGGTAATCCTCATGCATCCATTACAGAATAATCCATCAAAAAATGCACACCTCTACATCTTTACATATCACACATACCATTGTTTTCTTATGGAGCATCCACCCAAAAATTCTCTTCTACATGACTAGGAAGAAAGAGTGACACTGCAAGCATTTAATTTGCCTCAGCTGTAGATCTCTTTATCTTCATTTCTAACAATATTTTTATTTTTTTAAATGGGACTTCAGAAGAATTCAGCCCAAAACTCATGAGTATTCTTTTATCTTTCTTTCTTTCTTTCTTTCTTTCTTTCTTTCTTTCTTTCTTTCTTTCTTTCTTTCTTTCTTTCTTTCTTTCTTTCTTTCTTTCTTTCTTTCTTTTTCTTTCTTTCTTTCTTTCTTTCTTTTTCTTTCTTTCTTTCTTTCTTTCTTTCTTTCTTTCTTTTTCTTTCTTTCTTTCTTTCTTTCTTTCTCTTTCTTTTTCTTTCTTTCTTTCTTTCTTTCTTTCTTTCTTTCTTTCTTTTCTTTCTTTCTTTTCTTTCTTTCTTTCCTTCTTTCTTTCTTTCTTTCTTTCTTCCTTTTCTTTTTCTTTCTTTCTTTCTTTTGTGGTTTGACTATTAAGATTTTAAAAATCAGAAATATCCCTGGGTCTTTAAGACAGCTTCAAAATTACTGTGTTTTTTTCACTGAGCTCAGTGCTATTCTTTGTGCATGTGGGACTTGGTATATGCTGACATTGTTTGTCTTCTGTTACAGGATTATAAGATTCCTTCAGTCCAGTAAGGGAGAACATAGATTGAGTGTACACAATTTGGTTTTAAATGTTGGACATGTGCTGTGTTATCTTTTTCTGTAGTGCAGCAGTAAATTCTTCCTATCACACCAAGAGGTAAGCATGTTCTATGTTTCAAGTTTTAATAAAAACATAATTAAAAATGCTTCTTATGCTACAATATATGTATGTAGTACACACTTTTTATTTCTATAGCATACAGTATATAATGAATAATGTTATTACTCTAGATCTAATATAGGACTCCTCAATATGAATATGAATTATGTCCATGCAATGGTTTTGTATATCTATCTTTTATTATGTGGCACAATTTGCTTTATTTTCCTCAGGGCACAGCTTGAGCTCAGTTTCCACCTCTGATTTTTGTGTGGATAATAAAATATTTATAGTCTTCAAAATTAGGTGCTGAGACAGTGATTAGTGTGGTATGAATGAGCAACTGAATAGATAAGGGCGTGACATTTTGCACATGCATTAGTACATACTGAACTTATGCACACAAAATCCCAATTTGTGTGCATGTACATGCTTGTGATTCCAATTTAGCAGTTTTTTTCTTCTTACCAGTGACATTCCTCCTGCAGTTTTACCTGCCCTCTGTATTCTTCTGTTTGGAAGATATTTGGCCACGGCAGCTCTGCTGTGTGGGATACAGTGGCAACACAGTTCAGGCAGGCTATGATTTTTCTAAGTCTCCATTCAAATTACAGTGTGATTGCCTGGATGCAATTTTCTGTGTGTTTCTTCCTTAGGTGGATGATGCATTAAAGTCAACAGACCCCGAGAAGCCTGTGACACTCCAGAAGTGCCTTTGACCAGGTTGCTTTGCCAAAATACCTTCTCCTTACCCCACATCCTATACTGCACTACCAGTGGCCACCTTTAACTGCAGACAATTTCAGTGTCTTACAGAACACTTATAAAAAATTTTGGAGACAATCCAGGTCAGAGGTACTGTGTTAAGGTAAAGAAATCTTTAAAGCCACTTCTCTCTATCAATGAAATTTTGGGATGTGACCTTAATTTCTATGCCTTGTAGACACAGTAGTGAACTCCGTTCTTGCCTGCTTGTTTTGCCTGATTCAAATCTGTCTATTTACAGGGCCCACAAAAAGACACTGCTTTACACAACCAATCATATCAGAAAGGTATAAGCTTTTTCAGTCTCCAAAGATACTGGATGCAGGCTTATTTCTGCAAGGAAGTACCCCAAAGTACATTGGGGTTGATCACAGTAAGCAAGTTATCTGCCTGCACAGAGCCCCTGAGAATATAACTATATTCTAGGATAATTCACTAATCTGTTCAGTATTTTTAAATAGAAACACAATTTCTTAATGTTATGTCCTTGAAAATTGTTGGGGTTTTTTTTGTCAACAAGCTTCTTCTATCAAAAACTGTGTTTTAATAATTACAAAGAACTTACAAATGATCCTACCACATTGTGAGTCTTTGAAAGTAGTAGATAATGCAGCCAAAGAATTGATCACAGGATACTGACCCAAAGGGCTTGTCATTTGCATGTTTCTTTTAAACTAAAATGGTACTAAGTTAAAGTATCCCAGCTACTGCTGTTCATGATTCCTCTTCTAATATCCTCTTTTTCTTAGTGCTTAAAAATCATTGTTTTGTTCCTCCCCAGATGTAACACTGTCATTCTTGTGGCATATGCATGTGATATAATAAAATAGCTGTCAGCAATATGATTAGCTGAAGCCACATTTATTTTCTCAACCAAGTTGAGAGGATTTGGAATGGTGAAGTAGCATTGATCATACAGTGTGTTTTGCCATTGAATATCTAATTTAATATTAGTTAAACTTGATCAACAATTCAAGAGTTTAGGGTCACATTATTAACAGAAAACATCAATCCTTTGGATAATTCAATTAAAAAACATCAATAAAAATCTAATTTCAAAAGTCACTAGTATACCAATATACCATATCCAGCAGACAGAAACTGCTCAGCCACCATTGAATCATTGCCTGTTTTAATAAGTATTCAGAAATTATACTGAGACTTCAAAAGAAATTGTAAGGAATTGTTAGCAGGTTTATTAATGTTTTATGTTTTATTAAAAGTTTGGGTGTACATTTCACAATGAGCAACATCAAAAATCAGACTTTCTGCCTGTAATTTTGCTTCCTCCTGTCTTTCTGCCTTTGGGATTCGCTCTTTTCCTTTCATCAGCTGCCATTTTCAGCAGCATGCAGTAATTTCATGGCTCATTGCAAGCGCTGAAAACCTTTGAAACCACAAATGCTAACCTACCTGGCCTGCAGCCATTTAGGAAGAGATTAATTTAGCAAACAGAAGCAAAACACTTTCTACTTCTAGCCTGTGCATAATTTCACTTCTATCTATATTTATTTTACAGTGAGCAGCGTAATGACAATTTCAGTAATTGCAACTCTGTAAAAATTTGCCTACCTAGCTTATCTCACTATCACAAGACTGTGAGTCAGTCAGATTAGAAAAAGTACAGCATGTGAAACTGCATTGGTTGCCTTCCAAAAAATATATGCCTTATATAAAATTTAAGTGATGATTTGCACTTATTTGTATACTTATCTACAGGACAATGGAATCTCCATGATGTTTGCTTGAGATGTGTATGCCTTTTTAATGCACTGTGATTTATGGGTGCTTTTCCCATACAAAAAGATCAGCAACACTAGTAGGCTGCAAGTGCCAGCCCATTTCTGCAGACTTAGTTACAAATGGCTGTTATGGTGCTGTCAAGCGATTTGAACAGAACTGAAAGTCCATCTGGGGCAAATCTAAGCTATCATGCTTGGAACTAATTCAAATTCAAAATTAGCCTACAAACTGTTAGCTGAAAAAAAGTTCAAAATGTTTTATTGTTTCTAATTTGTCTCAAAGATCAAATTCTCTAAGTAAACACAGAAACTTTTCTTCTAATCCTTTTTTTATTCCATTTGACCAGCATATTCAGAACAAGATAAAGTCAAGCTACTAAATGTTTATTCATAGAATAAGATAGAAACTGCTTGATTTTCCTGTTCCCCTGTGATTTGTCTCAGTGCTGAGTATCCCACTTCTAACCGAGTGTGTGGAGCACTAAGGTTCCTATGTTTATCCTCTGGCAAATGTAAATGTTACAATAATTGAACCCAAAGCCTTTGTTGCTATGTGCTGTGCAAAAATAAAGTAGCAACAAAGAGTTGTTATAGCATTTTCAGATACACAGGAGAAAAAATATTTCTTTGTGATTTCTTTACAATTCCCATGTCTGACTGTATAGCCAGCACGATGGCCTCAGGTATGAGGAATCCCTAAGGTATCTCACAGCTCCTGACTTCTATATTGGTATCCTGGCACTGGTAGCAGGGCAATCTGGTGCTGCTTTCTGGCAGTCATTGCTCCAGGCTGAGCGGGTTGGAAGGGATATCTGCGACCTTGAATGACCTTGTGGATGGCAGTCACTGGGTAATGATTTTGACTGCAGGATTATGCAGTGGTACTTCCTGCCATGAGGGGCTCCAAGAAGATTGCTGCCAATGACATGGAGGGAGATGGAGTCAAAGGGACCCCATCGGTGTTGGAGATGAAACAGTTTAAAGTGCATATCTTTCCAACTTTTTACATCAGAGTAGTGAAAGAGTAACTGAATATCATTGTTAGCTTGCTTTGCTGCAATTCAGATACGTTTAGATCAGCAAAAGGAAAGTGTACAGCATTAAACTTGTTTATGCAGTGTTTTTATAATAGCTAATTCATTTAAGCATACAGATACACAGACGGCAGTGGGATGACTGGCCAACCCACACAGATGTACACCTCCAATCTGGCATCCCATAACATTCATAAAATATGTCAACACAGCCTGGATTCCTTCCATAGTTTATGTTAAACTATTGGTGTTCATATCATACAAGCAAAATATTTCATGTTGTTAAAATTTGTGTCCCTAGTAAATAAATAGAAAAACTAAACACATTCCCCCTAAATGCACAAGCCGTGTGCAGCAGCATTGAAGCAATATGTACTGTTTGTACTTCTAGTAACATTGCAGAAATTAACATTTGTAGAGTTGTTTATCATGCAGGCAAGTGGTAATATGGAAGCTCCTATGTTTTATTAGTGTTCTCTTTTTAGCTGTAATGTCCCTAGCACAGTGCTCTCTTTAGTTTCTTTAGTTACTAGATTCCCAGTACGTGGGACCACACATCAGAGCAAGCAGGGAGGAAGAGGGTGAGATGAGAAATGTGACAGTGTGAGGGAAGTCCCATGGCCTAGCGATGCCCCCATATTGCTGCCCTATAGCTTTGCATTGTCCCTTCCACTCACCCTGAATCCCCAGCTACAGACACCAGCAGTTGGCATAAACCATCTTTTTTTGGCATGGACCGTCCTTGAGCGGTGGGAAGGCAGTAGCTCCACTGAGTATGAGTAAATGCAGATGCTCTAGTGCAGGATAAAGGCCAAGAATGAGTCTGGTGTGCAGGATGAAAGAATAAAAGCTGAATCCTATTTTTAGACCAGAATTCATCCAGCACCCTGAATGTAAAGTATATGCACAGACAGAGTCCTCATAATCCATGGAGCACTTGAGAAGTCTTAGCACAATGCTGCTTCCCCTGGATACGACAGCAGAGTTATCCCACCTCCCCTCACCAGGATTATCCCACCCCTGCTTTGCAGAAGACCGTGATGGTCTCAGCAGCTGCGGAGAGCCTTTGGGTAGCACAGAAGATATTTCCCTTTCTAAAAAATAGAAACTAGAAAGGTTGTTGCAAAGTAATAATCGGTGGCTCTTGCTGAGGGCCTTTGACATTTTGGTGCTTGCCCAGATTTGGTTTTTGACTTGTTTACAGGAGATCTTTTCCAGACATCTTTTCCAAATTTCCTAAACATGGCTGCTTAAAATGTTGCAGCTCCCTGCACCTCTGATATTTATATATTGTTATTCAATGATTAAATATTATTTTTATATTCAGAGTGTTAAATTCTGTCACTAATAAATTATGTCACTAATATCTAACCATGTAAAGTAAAATAGATCAGCATAGTACTGTAAAACACTATAGTATATTAATATGTAGTAAAATAGATCCATTGACATTATGTTTCATGAATAATATTCCCTATTAACACACATCTCTGCATTTAAGTAATTCCAGAGCTATGACACAGACCAATCAAATGAATACATGGTAAACAAGCCATCATTTTTCTCAGGCCATGCAATGTAAAATACTTAGTGAAATTAGTAAGTGCTGTCTGCAGAAGCATTGTAGGATTAAGCAGATATTCAGGTGTACCTTCACCTTTCCTTGATTAGAAAACATGCCCATCAAGATACAGGACTAGTGTGGAAGGAAGAAAGCTGTATTTGATTGTTAATACACAGACACAAAAATACGTTGCTGTTAGACATGCAGAAGTCAGTAAAACCACATGCTGCTTGGAGAGGATTGAATTATCTTCAAGCACTACCATCTAATTAAATATGCATATATTTCTAGGGCCTGAGCTCTGGAAAGCATTCCTATTGAAGAGGGAGTTTAAGCATATGCTTAACTGAAGAATGGGGGCTTGGAGGAGGTATTAGTATGGGTAGTCAAAAAGTGCATTCAGCAGATGAGAAAAAAAACTTGTTTCACAATCAAGACTGATGACAGCTTGCTATAGGTTAATCGATTGCCTCATTTCATTACTTCATTTGAAGTTAGGGGTTTTTTTCTGTTAGATGGTGCAAAACATTGTTATAAACAAGTAAATTGTTCTTTTTGATTAACAGATGGCTTGAGACTAGCCAAAAAAATATTATTTTTTTAATTAAAGAAAAAGCATTCCTTATTGAAATCTTCTATGTCGCAGTTCATCCAAGGGAAAATTTATTAAAATGAAATTATAAACTTGAGAAAAACAGGACATATAATGGAAACATGGATGCAGCCATAAGTATAACCATATGAACTATACTGCTATTATTTACTATGGTAACATTATAAAAAACTACACTGTTTGGGCCATTATCCTTACAGTTTTCTTTTCAATACAAATCATTATATTTATTATCTGTCTTCTTGTATAGAGGGTACAGAAAAGGCCAATCAAAAGCAGAAGGAGCCTGCTTTTCAAAAGGAAATTGGACCTACCTCTAATTCTTCTTCTTTATCAAATACAAGGAGTGCAGACTTTTTTTATGAAAAATTGTTTCATGTAAGATAAAAGTGCAGATTATTGGTGAGAAAATGACACACTTTTCCCTACATCTTGAAGATTCTTGGGTGATACTGCCAGTTTTCCTAAGACATTTTTACCTTACTCACAAATGCATTTCCTCACAGACTTCAAGCAGCAGGTGCTGGGCCTCTGAGTATTTATTTGGGAATACACTGCATAATTCAGCTACTGTAACTCAGAGAGATGAGTAGCAATGTAGTATCTTAGAATGAATATTGTACACGGCATTGGAAAAATTGATGTTTTTAGAAATAAGCCTTTCTAATTTACTGGGTGAAGAGAAACAAAACTGAATTTGTGTTTGTTTCTCTCATCACACTTCTTTCTTTCTCTGAGTCTGGAAAAAATATTAATCTCAACTCGATTATTCCTACCTCCTTGAAAATTGTTCTAAGAATACCTGCATTTCTGTGTATTATAATAGTCACAAATATACCTGTATTTCTGTGTATTATCAGAGTTAGTGACAATAGTCTGGTATGGACACAAAGCCCCAGTGCCTGGCTTACACAATTGCCTTTATAATTATGACTAATATATATGTGCCAGTTTTTTTAACTCTTTCAAGCTGTAAAAGGGATGTGGTAGAAGTTAAGTCTCCCTTGTGGACTGGACAAGATGTAATACATGTTCAGAAAACCTTCAACATAAAACAAAAAAAGCCTTGAAATTTTATTTAGAAAGTGTTCCATGACTGTTGACGCATCACTAATCCAAGATGAAACATCAATGCATGTGGAACCACTTTCTTTTTTCTTCTGAAACACCCTTTTGACTTAGACATCAGTTAAATATAGCACAATATGATTAGTCCACATTTATAGTAACTTTTAAATGTGTTCTATTTATCTGTGGTAAGATACCATGCATTAAAAGCATGGTTGGGAACTGTAGTGAGTCGATATTAATACCAATGGTTTAATACTATTATCTGCATGACAACTACGCTTAATTCAGTAAACATTCCTGACATTGTAAACATGGCCAGTATAGCTGTTAATACAAAGTAGGAAAATTGATTGATAAATAATACGTTTAGAGATGCAGGGCTCTTAGAGACTATAGATCAGTTGTTTACTGATAACTGGCAGGATGCTCTGACTCAAATTCTACCAGTTCAGCTAAAGAACAAAAAGGCACTTTATGACTGCTGCATGATGAAACAGTGTTCTTTTTTTGGGGGGATTTTTTTCAGACTATACTGCCAATTTAGGAGTATCACCTCCACACAAGAAAGCTGTGTCACAACTGGAAAATTATAATGCTGCTATAACACAGCTGTGTTTCTAAAGTTGAAACACTCAAGGCACTTCACGGCATTTGATGACTTCTTATGACAATTAAAAATCACTTTATTTAATAGGAAAGTAGACATTGAACATAAGAGTTAACTCAAATGGACTTCATTTTAGACTACCTTTTGTTATTTCAGTGTATGTCAATATTGCGTGCTTCAAAAGAAGGGATAGGAAATGTTTATCAGTAGACAATGAAGGCAAATAGATTGTTTATGACAGTATAGGGAATACATTTCTTGGCAAGATTTTGAAGTGCAGTCAGGAGGGTCATTCTTGTGGCTGATTTTGTCGACATTCATCATAACTGAACATCTAGGTTGTTAGATATGTAGTGTTTTTGCACCAAGTGATTCTCTAGGTACAGCATACTGTGTTTGTATTGGACTTTGATGGCACAGCCACAAAAGATAGGATGTTCAAATACTGCATATGCCGCTGCTGCTGCTATTTTCAGTGTTTCTTGAATTGCTCATTGTAATTTATAAATCACTACCAAGCTTTAATTTGTTTAATTCCCTCTTAATTGTTCTGAGTATACTTGGATATATTTTTGTCAACATTCATGATCTCCCCTTATTTCTGACATTAAAGCCTAGAATCATATTTTGAAAACAAACAACCAGAACAAGTACATATATATAGATATATATATANATTAATATTTCAGTTTTAGTTGATTTGCACATTCTTGGACAGTTTTTGCTAAATTATTGTCTTAATGCATTAATTTTACCACATCACAAATTCAATGTCAGGCAAGGTAAAATCATGGAGCGGATATGATCAAGGAATATTGCTGTTGTGAGGATTACAGGAATATAGCTCGTTTCATAAAAATATTGCTTTTTGTATCACCCCATTTTGCATATTAATGTCTCATTAGTAGGATAGGGAATTCCAGTTTTTACAAGGTCTATAAAAATTGCTGAACAATAGGCAGTGAAAGGAAGCCTGGAGAAGGAAAAGGCTCATCACTACCCAGACCCTCTATTTCAGCTATTTCAGCTGTTATTTCAGCAGTGCACCAGAACCTTTACAACTAGTCACCAAAAATAATTGTCTCAACGTGTGTAACCATTGCAGATAGTACAGCACATTTTATTTATTACTGAAGTTAATAATGGTATTGTATTTATAAGACTTACAAATGACATTTCCTTTATTTACTACAACTTACATGGCTGTTTGACTCTACCCCAAGCTTGCCCTAAGGAACCTGTTCATGATATTTATCTTTTTCATTTTAAGTAACCACTGCTTCTTCTCTTTCAGAATAGACTGGCTTTGTTCAGCTGCTCAGTTGCTGAGCCCTGCATTGAGCAGTGGTAGCACAGACCTGCACAGCCTTCCACCATGCTTCATCCTTCTACAAAAAAATAGGCAGACGTGTAACCATATGCAAGATTTGGACTAGTAAGAGCACACATATTTTTATTCCTTGTATAGGTTCATCACTGGTTGAAAGTGGATATAAAATAAAGGCTCTTCTCATCTGGCATAATCTCATACCAACTTCACACTCATCAGTGTGAGTTCACAGCTGGTTCAGAGCAAAACAAATTCAGGCATTATCAGCACAGATATATTTTTACAGAACAAAGTATTGTCAGTATGCCACACTCTCCATGTTTGATTAATGTGCACATTCAATAAAAATCAGGACGGTCCTTCAAAGAGCTCAGTTCACATAACTGAGGCCAAATTTTAGGAACTGCTGATTGGTGAGGTGATTTTGAAAATGTGGCACTTTACACAGAGATCGCTGCCTTGCTGCTTTAATGTCATACAAGATGTCAGATCTTTTTGTGCAGATCTGTTATTTGAGATGCAGTCTTCAGGTGCACACAAATGAGGGGGCATCATCATTGCTCCCATATATGCTTTAATAACAAAAATGAATTACTGAAATATCATAACAGTTCTGTGAAGCAGATAGTAATACACTAGACTGGAGAAACACTGGAGAAACACTGGAGAAACACTGGAGAAACACTGGAGAACTTGAAGAACCCTATTGTGAAAATAAACCCTATTTACAAAGAGTAAATATCTTTGACTCCTGATATGAAGTCCAAAATGCAGAGAAGAAATACAAGACGATTCTTGCAAACATTTAAGTGACATTAATGAAGTCCAAGAAAGTGCAACTCACAGGATAAGAATCCAGAAGGAGGAAGCTGGAGGTCCATGATAGGACAGGGAAACAATGCTAATGGAACAGATATGTGAGGGGCCTAAGTTACAAAACCAGAGGCTTATTTCATACACACTTCTCTTTTTTGCCTTGTGGTCTAGCCACAAGACCACAATACTTCTCTCCAATTATTAGAAATATTAACATTTTCATCAAATTTACATAAAAGAAAAAAAGGTCAGAAATATAAAAATACAAATAGAAGAGAAAAATTTTAGGTGAAAATTTTGGGAACTGGATTCCAATCAAAATATTTATGTATAGAAAAACTAGCTAAGAATTGATGAGATAGTTAATGTAATGAGTTGAAAAATGGATTTTGGTAAAGTCCATTTGGATTTCCTAACTATAATATTATAGATACAATGCAGAAGAATAAATATATCCTTAAATGAGTCTAAATGTAAATAAACCCTCACTTCCATTTGGCTGAATCAGAGAAGAAAGCATCTTTGTTCTACTACATTTCAAAGGGCATTCAAGAAGCTTGGAGCTGCACGTATATGAAAACCCCACCCTCTTCATCGCTCTCAACATTGAATTCCATTATATTCACCAAAAAGAACTTGGCACACAAATATCTGAAGATTAAAAGTATTTGGAGATGTTTAAATCATCAACCTTTACTGATACGTACTTCAAGAGAAATCACCTAACATTTAGATCAGATACCTACAATCCAATCTGAAAGAAAGCTATTAGAATTGTTCCTGCTCTCCTTTGTAAGTTTGCCAGTCTCACATGGTATGATGCATCATGTTGGCATACAGCATGATGCTGCATAAACAACAAGACTGTATTGTACATCATCAGAAATATGTGAAAATTCATTTGGATCTGCCACCAGCTGTCAATTTCGACAAGGAATGTATCTGCTCTAGCTTAATTAGAGAGGATGAAAGCAGGGCATACAGGTCAGGCTCCCCGGTGCTCTGTCACAGACATTTTCTCTATAGAACATTCCACTTCCCACTTCAGTGTCATCAGCCATATCTGATAAAACAACAGTAGTCACAGGTTACAGATGCAGAGTGACTTAAAAAAAAGATATTCACATTTTGTTTTCCAGGTCAGCTGCAGGAATATATTCATTTTTCCCCTTACTCAGTGTCAGAGATGGGATTTTACTGACTTCAGTTTGGTACCTCCTCATTCAGAGCAATGCAGGAGCCTAAACCCAAAATTCTGGGAAAAATTCTTCTTTGACTGTCATTCCACTTTGTACCTAAGACGTGGCCTTTTGTGTTTGATTTTTGTATATTTGTTTGGGGTAAAAAAAGAAATATATGTTTATATACTGTTTTATATAATATATATATATATGAATGCTTATATATTGTTACATAAATATATATGTTTATATACTGTTATACAGATCAAGATTATAACATTCTTTATACAGAATCTTCCTCTGTCATTAAAAAGAAAAAAAATTCCTCTCCTTTCATGCATTTATTTTTAAGGCTGCTTTTTTTTTTCCATATATTTCCAAAAAGGCAAGGAAAAGAGAGTTTATGAAATCCTTTAAAATTGTTTATGTCCTTTACTTCATACTGCAACAAACAGTGCAGTTGCATTTTACAAAGAAATTGCATTACTATCAGCCCACCCAGATAGTTTGTGACCTGTTCTTTTGCTAGTCTAAAGGTGACTTTCATTTTCATGTTGACTTTACTCTGTGCCCATTTGGAGGTTCATTCAGTGAAATAAAATTGCCTTGTAATTATTTCTACTTAGAGAAATATGACAGCTAGAATTTTTATGTTAATTAATCTTTGTGTTTTTTTCATTATTGTGCGTCTGCCTATCATAAATTTCCTTGCAATCCAGTTTTAATACATTCTATAAATTATTGTGGTTTCTTTCAGGCCCATCATGCCTTGCAAATTGTTGACTTTGCACAGATTTCTGTTGTTTGCTGTAGTACCACCACATGTGTAATTCAGCTGGAATAGTTTGCATCTCCGAAAATACACAATTAGGAAGGTTACTCATCAGAAATGAGCCCATGGTCAGAGCACAGTCCTGTTATGAGTGTCTGTAAAAAAATTAAAATACATTTCAAAAAGCTAAAAAGTAATATCTAATCCAGGGTATACTGGACTGAAGGGAACAAAGAGGGCATTACGTTTTTCTTGTTTTGCTGGCTCAGTGAAATTAGGAAGCCACTGTTTCCTTACCTGCATGCCCAGTTAAGGGCCATCTGTTTCCTGTTTAAATGTAGTATCTCTTACATGGTTTTTCCAAAACCCCTCTTGCATTAATCAACACAATCCCAATAAACAGAAACGCCAAATCTTGCTTATCTGTCTTACTCAAGAAAGCATTTTGGTAGTTGCATCTACCACACTTTGGCTTTACTGCAATGCTTTTTTTACACCAACATTCACTTTTGTTCTCTGCATTTTAAAAATTTCTCATCTAGTTGTAGGCTGATTTTGCAAGCTTTCTGCAACAGCCTGAACTCCTAAAATAATTATATGTTGATTTTGTTCACTAATGGTTTTAATCTGGGTCTGGTGTCATGTGTTGGAGTTAAACATCTTCATGAATGTTATTATAAATTTAACACTGAGTTAAAGATAATAAGGTCAAATGTATTCTTGATACATTGCCTTTGATGAAGGTAAAAAATAATGAACATGGCCTGGTCTCATTATCGTGGTTTAGATTTACAGGAAATCATTGGTGGATGGATACTCCTGGTAGCAAGAATCAATGAGCCAAATTGGTTACTTGGATTGGGGTGAGATTTACACAGAGAGCTAATACCTTTTATTATATCAAATAATTGCAGTATTATGATGCCACCACAATGAATGCAGACACGATAAATATCAGGTGTCATCTTTAGATAACAGTCTTTAATAAAGCACCATTATCATTGATATCAGAATACTTTTTTCATTTAATTTTAAATAAAAATGAAGATTAATGAATATATGCAAAAAGTAAGGAACAAAAGTAGCTTATAAAATGACCAAGTGAAGTACTTCATTTCATAAATACATGCACATACATACAAAGAAAGGCTTTGAAGAACTTCATTAAGGTTTTCAGAATCAGCCACTCAAATGCTAGAAAATATGGCTTGGGCATCATTGATCTGGCTCATTTTTTGCATTCATTCTGGTACAGCCCTGAACTGCATGACTAACATCTAACTGTGCACAATGCCCTTCCTCATCCATCGTACCTGATGGACAATCCCCACTTCATGAGCTTTTGTTCTGCATTTGTTGTCTCCTCATTGTGTGTGCTGTGAGACTGCATTTATAGCATGCTTTTCATACCTTCCCTGAAGGCAGTCAGTTATTTTTGGGCTCCTCTCGGGTGCTCATTGGTAGCTGTAACAGCAGTGGGGAGAGCATGCAACTGCTGCAGTGTCATAAGATGGAGATACAACATCCACAACTTCATGCCATGCAGTGCCTCCTACAAATCCTGCCCTGCCAGCAGTGCATCTGAGTGCTTGACCAATTAGTTTTTCTCAAAAAGTCTCATCATGTGGGTAATTATGGTGCTGTTATTATTTACAGGCTAAAGATGAAACAAATTTTGATGGAGATAGAAAGCTTGCTCTAATTGTCAACCAAAAATTTTGATGGAGATAGAAAGCTTGCTCTAATTGTCAACCAGATATACCTAGGATCTGATTTTTTTTAATCCTTGGGAGAACTCTGTGGCATCCCTGCACACATAAAAATCCCTCTTTCATTTTGGTTAGATATAGTGATTTACCATTTCCACAAGACAAACATCCCACTCTGAAATTAGAAACCTGGAAATTATTATCCTTACTGAAATATTGTGAAAAATCTCATTTAAGTAATGGTCCAGCATCATTCAATCCTGATACTTTATGCAATACATTTTGCTTTGGTCCAACCCTTTTCTCTGTTGTCTGAATCATAGAACCATAGAATGATTTGTGTTGGAAGAGACTTTAAAGATCACTTATTCCAACCTGCCCTCCTTGGACAGGGACACCTTCCACTAGGCCATCCAACCTGGCCTCAAATACTTCCAGGGCAGCCACAGCTTTTCTGGACAACCTGTCCCAGTGCCTCACCAGCCTCAGAGTAAAAAATTTCTTCCTGATATCTAGTGTCATTTCACATACATTCTGTACACAGACATCTGACCTTTCTTATCCCTGGTCTGATGAGCCATTTGGTGCCATTTTTTCATTCTGAGGTCTGTGCTCAAGTCCCTGACTCCTCTCCTTTCAACTGATCACATGAAAGCTTTTCTGTAGCCACTTGTGGCCCCCCTGCCATGCTCCTTGAAGGCTTCATCCCACTGAGCAACAGTACATACATGTCATAGCAAAAACTGGGACAAATTTTGTTAGATAAGAATTGTTTTGCACAGCTCTGTTGCAGACTTGGGACCAACAAATTTGCACTGGCTGCACATTTGTAGGAAGAGGACTTATTCCTACATCAGTCTTGCCCTCCTATCCTGGTGACTACAAGACTCCAGCTGGAGAGCAGGCCATGGGAGAAAATAAGATTAGGTGGCCTGCTTCCTCACCTTGACCACCTACACTGGCATATATTACCACTTAGTGGTCTGACTTTCAACAGCAGATCCAACTGAGACAACAGGCAGCCTTATGCAGGCTGGTTTTATCTTGCTTGTGGCTGGATGCAAAGGTAACTTAGTCCAAGCCATAGTCCATGCCTTAGTGCAAAGAAAAGGTGACACTATTCACAGCAATTATACCAGTATTTTTCAAAATGCACAATACAGGACTCAATCACCCTTGCTGAAATTTTGTCAAAGAATCCATCTTAGGTCAGACAGAAGGCATATAACATTATTTTATCCCAAACAGATTAAATTTGGCTAAGCTGTAAGTCCCTGAAATCAGCAGAGTGTCTGGGAAATGACAGGACGTGTTTCCAGTCCCACTTATAATGTGCTGAAAAACAGTATGAATGCCAAACAGAAGATATTAAAGCTGGGTCAGAAGTGCATGGCTCAGGACAAGGAAGTTACTTCAGCTTGTGAGTTAAATACGTAAGGATAATAAACTGAGACTGGCACAAAGGGTTAAAGCTTATACAGTTGTTTCACCCTGAGTGTATTGAACAGATCTAATATTTTTAGTTGATTTAAGCAACTTATATTTCTATAAAATAAGGTAATTTTACATGTTTATAGAAACAACAAAGAATGGAAATCAGGTTCTACAAAAGAAAAAAACCCAGTCAAAATGAACATTTATGAAAGGACAAAGGATGCTGTCAGAACATAGGGCTCAATTAATAAAGGGAATTTAAAGAACACAATGCCTCCTTTGGCACCTGAGTCCAACATATAGGTAGGTACAGCTGGTATCTAATGACACTGTACCACCTTGTCTAATCCTGTAGGTACCTCAGCTTCCCTGACACCTTGAGAAAGCAAGAAACTCCTAAATCCAGAGAGAACAAAACACCTAGGCTCACTGTCTGTGCATTAAATAGTCACAGGTTAGTCTTCCTCTATTTATGGCACCAGTAAGATAGATAGACCAGTAGGGTCTATCAGGCTTGGGAAACACAGGAAAAGAGGACAGGAGAGTGACTGCATCCACATTTTTACCTGAGGAGTCAGTGGCTTTTCTATTAATTTGGATTGTGAAATGTACAACTTTAAATCTTTCCTTCCTGTTGGGCCCTTAGATCACATCTTTAGGCTCCCCAGAGAATGCCCTTGGCTGTGAGGTGACCTGCAACAGAACCTCCTCAGTCTATCACGTGAATCTGTATGACCATAATGCAATATTTATTTGGGCTAGTGAATGAATAAAGGCAAGAAAAGGTGATTTTTTAGATACTTGAATGAGATAAATATAAATTAAACCCTCTCCTTAAAAAGGTCATCATTCTGCTTTCATGAATGTGATTCTTCATATCCACACCTTCCTATTCACTGTATAGGGACCCCCTGAGAACTGACCCAATCAGGACTGGGAACTCCATTAGACGGCAGGATGCTTTAACATGACAAAGTTCAACTCAGCAGAAAATAAATCTCTCTGTTCACTTCCCCCTTGAGATGACTTCCTTCCTTGTTTCCTGTAGCTGGATACGTGCTATGCAGGAGAGGGGGCAGGGTGACTACCTGGTGTAAATCCTTCTCTCCACTGGCTGATATCTTTTATTAAAATTAACCTTTCAATAGAATTTAATTGACATATTCCTGACTTCACACTACCTGTCTCTCTCCTAGTCTTCTGGAGACAGACTGGCAAAGCTGCAATGCATCATATTTTCTAACACAGTAAATGTTCAACCTTCTTCTTAAACAAGTCTTTCTATGTAAGCCTCATATTAAGATCAAACCTGAAACCAGAGATACTGGAAATTAAAATTGAAAAGTTTATTTGAGTAACATTCCAACAACCTCTGCTTTTCTAGAAGAAACAGCTCAAACAATGTCTGCCTCCAAAGTGCTTCCTGTGCCACATTTTGGACCTGGAGCAGCTTCTTCTCATGCAGGCAGAAGATACTAACTATTGCATTTAAATTCCTTCTAAAGAGTCAGAAGAAGGCTGCTAACATGCACCAGAGCAGGCTCACTCATCTTGCAGCTTCACATTATAGTTCTTCCCTTGAAATTAAATTAGCAAATTCAGAGTAAATCAAAAGGATGTAGGAAAAGAGGTAAGGTCCAGTGCAAGCCCTCATTGCTTTCATGTACATGGTGTTTCTCTTCCAACTCTAGCTTATACAACAGAATGTATAACACAGTAGCTCCTGGGTTTTCACTTTCATAATTTCACAGTGGCCAAAGCACTGAAAAATACATCCATCAGCCAAACATTAGCTGCTTTGTTCTTCCCTCTATCTAGCTTTTTCCTTTCATCCCTTCTTTCTCTTTTGACCTTCTCTTACTCATTTCCAGTTCTTTGTCTCTCTTTCCAGTATTATAATGCCTTTCCCTTCTTACTAAACTTCAGTTCTACTTCCAGTCACTGTGAAATTTGTTTCGTTTTCCCTTCTTCTTTTGTCATTTCTATTTTTCTCTTTATAGCATGATCTCTCTTCCTTTTGCTGATCCATTAATTTCTCTGGTCAATCAACTATGTTACGACTTTCTCTCTGTAGAGATTCCATTATCATTCTCTTTTTTTCTGCCTTCCACCCTTTCCTCATTTTTTCCTTCTTTTTCTTCAGAAGCATTTTCTTTGTCTTAATACTCTCCCAGAATATTTCTTTTCTGACATTAATAGAGAAAGTTTTATTCACACACACAGAATCACACACAGAATCCCTAGGTTGGAAGAGACCTTCAAGATCATCAAGTCCAACCCATGCCCTAACACCTCAACTAAACCATGTCACCAAGTGCCACATCCAGTCTTTTTTTAAACACGTTCAGGGATGGTGACTCCACCACCTCCCCGGGCAGACCATTCCAGAACTTTATCACTCTTTCCATAATAAACTTTTTCCTAATATCCAACCTGTATTTCCCTTGGCACAGCTTAGGACTGTGTCCTCTGGTTCTGTCAGCTGATGCCTGGAGAAAGAGACCAACCCCCACCTGACTGCAACCACCTTTCAGGAAGGTGTAGAGAGTGATAAGGTCACCCCTGAGTCTCCTTTTCTCCAGGCTAAACAACCCCAGCTCCCTCAGTCGTTCCTCACAGGGCTTGTGTTCCAAGCCCCTCACCAGCCTCGTTGCCTCCTCTGGACGCGCTCAAGCGTCTCAACGTCCTTCCCAAACTGAGGGGCCCAGAACTGGACACAGCACTCCAGGTGTGGCCTCACCAGTGCCAAGTGCAGGGGAAGGATGACCTCCCTGCTCCTGCTGGCCACACTATTCCTGATACAGGCCAGGATGCCGTTGGCCACCAGGACACACTGCTAGCTCATGTTCACATTCATTGTCTTGCTTTCCCACAGGCTCAGTTCTCCCTCATCTCTCCTTTTTTGACTAAATACTTAGAGGCCACAAATATCCAAGTAGGAACTGGAGTAACTTAGTTTGATCAAATACTGTTGATCAGGTGATAATAGGTGAGATAAATGAAGAGTACAGCTGGACTGACCAGGAGCACTGAGTTTGTTAACAAAACTGCCCAAGAATAAAAGAAGCTCACCAGTTTTGAGCCTCTCAAGAGCTGTCAAGAGCTTAAAGGGGCAAACTGAGGAACAGTGTAGAGACATATGTGGAAAAGGCAGCGAAGATGAACTGGGGGAATATTAATTTTACATTATGTTTCTTTATGCCTTTCAGGTCATTAACATTTAGGGTCTGCCAATGCAGCTTGAGAGAGCCATTTATATTTATTGTTCGAAACTTCTCAAAATTGTGTTATGAAGAGCATTTTTGGCTCTGTCAGGGTTATTTCTAACATGGGAGAAAAGTTAATTCCTCCCAGAACCAAGTTATTATCATAATTTGCTAGCATATGTCTATCATAACTATGTTTTTTCTTGGAATCCTTCCAGCAGGTAATTTTGGGAGACCATTTAAGACAGCCCTTTCTCTCTACTACATAATGGGAGCATGGGGATTTTGATTACTATTACCTCCTTTTTAACTTTTCAACTGTTATTTTAAAAAGCAAGGCTTGGGTTTTTCATTCTTCCAATTCAGTTTTCAGAGTGCAAAATGAAGGTCTGGCACTCCAGGGTGTATGTTAGCTACAGGATAATGTTTGTGGCAGAGAAGTATACAAGGCAAGAAATGGCTTTTGTGGGTGATTAAATACTGAAGTGAAGCTGAGGTGTTTGATAACCACAGAAGCTATTTATTGTGTGTATACTCCAGTGCCATGAACATTATTCCTATTATACAACAAGACAAAAGAAGATTCAACAAACCATAACGAGAGAAGGATGAAGGGGTTTTTTGGTTGTTGCTTTTTTGTTTGATGGAAGTTTGAAAGTTCTGATTCATTCTGCGCTTTCCCTAACATTTCCTTTCACGTCAAAGAGTGGCAGGGGAGGGGATTAAGGCCAAAAGACAGAGATTGGCCTGCAAATGTTAGTAATAGGGACTGAACTCTGAATAAATATTGTGAGTTATCATATGTTATCATCAAACAGAAATGCTTACTGTTTTGCTGGGACTCCAAGAAAGACCATGCTAATAGTATTCATAAAAAACTCTTCTTTATCTTGTGACAATTAAGCTTAGGAAAAGAATCAAGTATTATCAGGTATATAAAACCCCAACAATATGATACATTAAGAAGATAATGGTAATATGCGTCTTCTACATGTTCTATTAATCCTCACAGTAGCAGTGAGAGCTCAAGAAATACTGCGAGACCAGGCTCAAAAACACTACGTAGATTCTAAGTGGCAATTCTGTTTGCTTGCTCCCTGCTTGTTTCCTGCTCTTTCAGTCTAGTATTTTGGTTATTTGGGATAGCTCTCAGTGATTTCCATCAGGACTCTATTCTCAGAAGGAACTGAAAACTACAATGAGGTTTGAAAAAAAAAAATCTATCATATGGGAAAACATACCTGTCTCACTGTCATTATTTAAGAGGTGTCAATTCCTCCTTAAATCACTTTAGTTGTTAAGAACAGCAGAAACAAAATGGTGTGGCTAAAATGACCAAGCAGCCGGTGGAAACCTTGAGCAGAGGAAATCAGTCACAGCCAACCCCACCACTGGTCTTGTTTGTAAATCTTGCTCATTAAACAATTATGAGCAGACAATGTATTTGTGAAGTGCGAACTCTGTTTGCAAATGGCTTGCCCTGGATAAACAAAGCCTTCTTTGTCGAATCATGAGAAATAATTTAACCATCTGTAGTCACAGCAACCCTGTGAGTAGCAGCTGTTTTTGCACCACTTCAGAGGTGGGGAATTCAGAGAGAAAAATGTTTTGCACCAATGGCAAAATGTGAATTAACTTAAAGCAGTGTTAATCATGCTACTATTTTCTTTGCACATCTCCTTACAGGAAATAATACAAGTTCCAAGGGAATGTTTGTTACTTTAATGAATTAACATAAAATTACTTTTGAGGTTGACAACAGTTGCTGTCTGCCCATAGACATTCCTTCAGACCAGGCTGTTTCTAAAAGATTTTTTAAGTCATTAAAATATTATCTGAGCATATTGTTGAGTACTTGCAGCTTTGAAAGGTGCTGGACTGTCATCACAAGCTCACCTATCAAGGGAGATTAAGGGGGCTTGCACCTGCCAGCCACAGCACAGCAGCAGCACTTGGTCCTGCTGCCCCCTCTAAGGTCCCTCCCTGCCTCTGCTGCACTGGGTGATGGTGAAGGCAGGTTCCATAGTCCTCCATCCCTTCCTGTTCCTGCCCAGGAAATATTTCCTCAGTATCAATATGTTAGTTGTTGCCAGCCAATTTTCCTCTCTTTTACGTTTCATCATATATGGCTTAACAGATCAGTGCCCTCTCCTGTGAGATTCAGTACCCTACCAAGCACATCTTCTGATTTGGATGATTGATTATTTTAAGTACCCTTGAAATACATGCCAGTTTTTTTTTCCAAAAAGAAGGTATTTTCTTATTATTGCTTGTGTACATGTTTTATATTATTTACAGCATCTAAACATTTATATATTTTGTTGAATTGTATATAAAAAAATTAAAATGCACAAATGGAAATTTATTTTAATGCCTAATATAGCCACGCAAAACAACAGTATGGACTCAGTGATTCTTGCCGTTGTTTTTCAGGTACAAATTTCCATATGAATTATGGGATAATATTTCTGCTCTGGAGTGGAATGTGAGTACAGCTTTCTTTGTGGTATTCAGTGCTAATGTGCATATTTAAATGACAAATAAAGTTTTACGTATTCTAAATTATCTTGAATGACTATAGGATATGAAAACGTACTGTTACATTCAGATGTATCATTTAGAAGAGGGTTTTCATTCTCCTATGATGTGACCTAATTTCAAAAAAATTGAGACTGGGAGTTGTGCTCTCTTTGTTTTACACAGCAGATGCTAATGCCATTATCTACTTAATTTGAAAGCTGCACTGATTTCCAGTGTTTCTTCCTTTGAGTGTCATTGCTGTATTAAAAAATACTATCCAGTATAGCAAAGGTCATTTACAGTTACACCCAAAACGCTGCCCTGACCTTACAAGTAATAACCTTTTTTTTTTTAACCATATGAAGGTGGATGTCTGTAATGTGACTATTGCATAAGGCTGGGTGGCATAATAGAATAACAGAACTGGGATTGTAATCAGAAAAAAACATCATAAGAAGATTCCTCATGGCCTTATTGTCCCCTGGGCTATGCACACTCTGGGAGGCAAACTGACACGGGAAAATAGCAGTGGCCCATATTTTTGTATACTATTTTATTTCAGTAGTTTCAAGATCAAACCTCATCAGTTTACAGGTCTACTTCAGAATAAACTATGCTTGCCTCAGGTTTTAGAGATTTAACATTATTGCGGTCTATCATCCAACATCTATCTTTCCAAACTTAAAATATCTTTGTTGATGCTACTTTGATCCTTAGCATTTTTAATCTCATGAAACTCCTCAAACTCTACTTGCATCCTTTCTCAAATGCAATGTACTGTAAAATGTATTAGTGCTTCTTTTTGATATTTCATTTCAACAGCCTAAAAATTCAGTTGCTTGTTACATGAATTGTGAAATCCTACTTCTTTGGCTTGTGGTCTTCCCAAGCATCAAAACCATCTAGTATTGGGCTTTATCAGTATTAAGTTAAGAAATCAGTAAGAAAAGCATGGGATGTGAACAGAATTGGTATTGATAATTCAGTGGGTGGCATTCTCTCCTCTAACTGCTACAGATTCACTGAATCAGAATGCTAATGGAGGGATGAGTTTTCAATTAAACAATTCTTAGGTATGTGACTTTAAATAACTTCCCTACACTTGTGTTGGTAGAAACTCCTCTAAACCACTACACAGAAGTAGCATGACTGTATGAACATGAAAAAAATGTGACAGATCATTAATCAAGTACAATAGATGGTGCAAATAGTAATTTGGAAAACCAATAAAAACTCTTTCAGCAACATGATCTTGAAGACATTGCTTACTGGACGAACTTATGGGCTGCGTCAGGCGGATGTTGAAAAATTTGTAGTCCATAATATAGGCCCTGCAGAGATATTATATACCCTACATTATAATAGGTCCTGTAGAGAGACCTCGACAAATCAGAGGGATGGGTGATCTCCAGCTCTACGAAGTTTAACAAATACAAGTGCTGGATTCTGCACCTGGGATGGGGCAACCTTGAATGTATGGACAGACTGGGAAATGGGGCTGGAGATCAGCATCATGGAAAGGGACCTGGGGACCCTGGTCAATGGAAAGTTGAGTATGTGTCAGCAGTGCCCTGGCAGCCAAGAGGGCCAAGCATGTCCTGGAGGGCATCAGGGACCGCATCACCAGCAGGGCAAGGGAGGGGATTGTTCCACTCTGCTCTGCTCTGGTCTGGGGTGGCCTCACCTTGAGTCCTGGCAGAAGTTTTGGGTGCCACCATATAAGAATATTAAGCAATAAGAGTGTCCTATGGAGGGCAACAAAGACAGTGGAGATATGAGGTATGGCTGATGTTACCTGGTTTATTCAGCTGGGAGGAGATTGAGAGTTTTCTCAGTCCAGAGATACCTCATGAATAAGATATTTACAAGCAGGTACAGATCTTTCTGATGCCCAGTGATGGAACCCAAGAGAATGGCCTGAATGGGGAGGTTTAGGTTGGATATCAAGAAAAGGTTCTTCACCCAGAGGGTGGCTGGGCACTGGGACAGGCTCCCCAGGGAAGTGGTCACAGCACCAAGCCTGACAAAAAGTGTTTGGACAATGATCTCAGATACATGGTGTGATTCTTGGGGCATGGTCCTGTGCAGGGCTGTGAGCTGGACTTTGATGATCTTATGGGTGCCTTGCAGCTCAGGATATCCCATGAATATTTTGTAAGAGAATTACTATGCACTATGCAATGTAGCTAAGAGCCTACAAATACTGGAAAAGAAGGAAAGCATGTCTGCTAAAGATTATCTGAAACTATTTTTGCCATGTAAGCAGAATTCACAGTGATGTCAGAGCTGAAAGAAAAAATCTGTTGTTAATTGAAGTAATTTCTAATACCTGAAAATTGCTTTTATTTTCTTACAGAATCATGTGGTGGGATTTCCTAGAATTGTTTACGCTGTAACTTGAAAGTTGCATAAATGCAAGCTAGATTTAAATAAAGATGCAAGATGGCATTAGGAGAGGAGGAGATCATGTGGTGTTTTAATACACTTGGAATATATGATAAATAACGGCAAAGAAAGTCAGCTTGTTGTCTCTGAGCTGAAAACTGCGTAACTCTACAGCAAAACACATCTCATCATTTCTCATTTCCATTTATCATATTACTCAATGCCCCTAAAACAATGCTTTGTTATGCCAAACATTTTAGGGTAATAAAGATCAAACTTTACTTCTGTAACAAAGATCAAGATTACTTTAAGTCTGTGAATTTTTTTTCCTATACATGGTCTTAGTTTTGGGATACATATAAGTAGCTAAATACAGAAAATGCCTTCCAAGAATATAGCTGTTGTTAAAAAAATGCAAAATAAACAAAGAAATTAGTAGGTACTTAAGCCATGCAGTCAAGACTGCTCTTAAGATAGTTCCAAACATTTGAAAATGTTATAATGAGAAAACATTTTCGTTATAATGAGAAAACATTTTCATTATAATGGGAAGTATTTTTATTCATTTTTCTTGAGAAAATCTTACAACAGCCTTTAAAACATGGTCTTGAGAGAAACTTTTCTAGGAACAGTAAACCTTAGAGTATCTTTACTGAACGGAAAATAGCACACCTCATCTCTCAGCTATGCAGTGACAGTCCTGAATCCAGACATTTTGGCAACCCTACAGTATGCAAACATAAACTTTGTAAACACATGATTAGGCAGGACCCTTCTGCAGGATCCCATATTTAGGTTGGTCATAAGATAGTCAAACAAAGAATTAATGCATTTGTATATACAATCCCCTTAGAGACAGATTATGAAATTTTCACAGATAAACCCCCCAGAAAGGATTCATAATGAAACACTATCCATAGCATTTGAAGTATGTATAACCTGTTTTTAGCAAATATTCCAATATATCATTTTCAAATAGAGCCACCCTTAGTCTCCATAATATGTCTACTCTTTCAGACAATAGACTTCCCTCCATCTTACAGATGAAAATGAAGAAAAGGTAGAAGACATCCTAGTGGTATTGTTCATTGTTTCTTACATCTATTTTGCTATAAAGTAGGCTTTTGTTTGAAATTTAAATCAAATTTAATATCAGTACAAAATGTACATGGTTGAAAATATGTCATAACAAAATACTGCAAGTGTAAGTTAAAGAAAAAATTCTCTAGCATCCCATGAACTCTCTCCTCTTGGTCAATTCCCAAGCTCTCTGCCCCGGCAATGGCAGTAACTACTTACCATAGAGTTGGTCCTCCTGGGGGCAAAAGACAGACTCCTCCATGAACTTCTGTCTCACTTCCTCTGGATTTCCCTGTCCCCTCACTGGATTGGTATCCCTGGTGGCCATCCCCCCTCCCCTGGAGCCCAAACCCCTCTGCTCCGCCCTTAGCTCCACCCTCCACCCCTTCGCCTTCTTAAGCTGCCTCCTCCACGTGGTTGTTCTCTTTTCTCGCTGGGTTCCCTTGAGCCTGCTGTGATATACTTTGCTGGAATAAAGCCTTGCAAAAAGAGGCTTTCTTGCCTCTCTCGCTGAGCCAGCTGTGGTGAGTGTGGTGTGAGGGTCTGACTGCATTGCTTGAATGTTTACCCAACTTTGTTTTCTACGGGAGAGGTTTGTTGGGAACAGATTATTAGGCAGCAGCACCCACCACTCAACACCTGCATTTTTAAAATTCATTATGCCTGAAAATAACATAAAAATGGTTGAAATAAGAAAAAAATAGTTCAGGTTGACCAAAGTGAATTCTTAGTTTTAATAACATCTAAAGGCAAAAGAAAAATCAATTACTTGTATGGTTCTGTAGAAAAGGAAAAATCACAAAAATATGGTGGCTATTTTGTTAACAGAAGTGTTAATTTTATTATGAGAGAGAAGCTAAATAGCACTTAACCAAATAAATATATTGTTTAAAACAAATGAGTTAAACTATTCTTTTATGCTCCATATAAAATGTTACTGGACATGGGAGGTTTTTTTCTCTCATGACAGTACAAAACAACAGATGTTCAGGAAAGCCATACTCAAGGATCCATATGAAACAAATAATAAAAGACTGAGTCCTTTGTGATGAGATATCAATTGTTAGTAATGCAATTATTCAAAAAGAATTATAAGAAGAAAAGAAACATCATGTTGCTTGATACCATATATCAGTCTGGAATTATGGAACAGCAAAGGCCTCTCTGAGTCTAGTCTTAATATGTCGCTTGCTTAGCTCAGAAGCTCAGTGTGCCAAGCATTTACTGCAATTACATGAAGAATTGTTACATCCTTGGCAATACCATGTAGAGTTCAGTAAGCAAACGTTATTTACTCTGAAGAAAAAATATGTTTGGTGCTACTTAATTCATATTCAGATAACTTGAAAGAGAATTATAGTGGGACAGTCCTGAAAGAAGTAGCCTGGATCACTTATTCCAATTCACTACAATCATAGATTATATTATTGTATTTCTTTTATTTCAGCCTTTTCCAGATTCATTGCATTAAGCAAATATAACATAAAGGATCACATTTATCATGCATTGTCAGGGTCAATCAACTAAAAGTAAATTTCTGTAATATGCTCATGGGGAGAAAAACAAATGGCTGTTGTTAAAGTTCCAGGCAGAAGCAAATTTAAATAATATTCAGTGTTTGCAGAGGCAGGAATGGTAGCATATGCTCAAGAGAAAAGAAGGAACACCACTTCTGTTGCTTTTTTTACCCAATCCCTTAAGGCGGGTGCTGAAATATTATAGGCTAGATCTGTTTGGAGGGTAAAGCCAAAGACAGAGGCAGATTTGTTTTTAATGCTATTCAATATATTTTTTTTTGAAAAGAAACTTTAAATGACTGAGGCACATGGGGAAGAAGTTTAAGGTCTTTCCAGCCAACGGTCTTCTCAGAAAGTCTTTTTTCTTGTCTTTCCCTTATGGCCATGCTTCAAGTATTTCCATAGGTGTCCTTGCTCCCAGCAGCAGCAGCTCCCTAACAGGCCTTGGTGCCCCCCTCCCAGGCCCACAGACATCTGTGTTTGCCCACATCCTCCAGATACATCACTCACTTACTTCTGGTGGTGTCTGTGACCCATGTTTGACAATTGTCTATTTGTTGTTCTTAAGAAGGGCTCAGGAGACCAACTGACCCAGCTTAATTAGTTTATTGATTGTTACCATAAAGTCCATAACCAATTAGTGAGAGTAAAGTTATTAATGTCCAATCCTGCGATAGTTTACTGTGGGGATGCAGCCATGCAGCAGAACAAAGCAAACACAAGATACAGCTCATCATAGCCCCATGTGTACCCCCTTCTTCCCCAGATCACATGAGAAAACCTTCCATTGTGTGCAATTCTGGTCCCATTTTCCCTAACACAGAGAGGAAAACATGGAATTCTGGCTTTATTCTGTCTTGCTACTATTACAAAAGGAATAGCTGACCTAGCCCCTAGTAGAGAGATTACAGCACTTTAACTGTTAAAAAAAAAAATTACTGCTGTGGAATGGAGTGTAGTATGAATGCAAAACATTTTGAGGATGTAAAACAGAGTAACAAGACTTTGCATAACAGGGCAATAGATCCTATTCAATATCTTTCTGAATGAGATTTAGTTATATCTATCATAAAAATAGGTTTTTTATACTGTGAAATTCATAGTCATATGTTAATGCTTTAGTGGGAAATTAAGCATAGTGGTTTACAATAGTAGTTAAAGTTAAAGAAGGAATTACAGAATACAGACAGGATGCAGTAATCATTTGTGCACAGTGTTTGTGTTCTGATAGCAAGCAGGTAGTTCTTTCCCTACATAGAAAGAAAAAATCTCTATGCTGTAAATGTTTTACTGTTATATGTTTTGAGGTGTTCGGTTGGGGCATTAGGCACATCTTCATAAAGGAAATTTTTTATTTCTTTATTATGACTGCAAATAGTTGGAGGTATGAACATGTTGTACAATTTAAAGGCTATGTTAAGCAGGACGGACTAACATGATTGCTTCTAACAAAACCCAACAGGAGCAAGAGAAACTCATCTGAGTATGAGTAATTGATCTGAATATGATCGACTATGATCAGAATCCAAAAGGTATATCATTAAATACAGTTCTCAGTTTACAATGGTAGAGAGATTTCTCGCTCTATTTCCAGGAGCCAGCTTGTTCTGTCTCCTTGTTACAGTTTTTCTCTCAAGACTTTTTTGATCATTACCTTTTATAAGGATTACACTGTGACATTCGATTTAGGGAAATACAATAATTTCTTTCTATTCCAGCTTTGTAACTTTATTGGGATTTGATTATGACTGTTTTGATAGTAGTATCATATTTTACAGCATACCTCATTGTTAAGAGGTAAGCAAATCTACTGTAGCATTATATTAGCAAGGACTTTGTTCTCACCAAAACAGACAGAAAGGGTGCTGTATTTGAAAGGGCTTCAGCAACACTCTTGGAGCTGAAAACAGATACATTGAAATTAGCTTGCTGAAAATAAGTTAATTATCCAGTTTCATTGAAGAAAATTGATTCACAGAGGAAAGGCAATGTGGGGGGTTCATGACTGCAGTATTTCTTGCATGAGTTCATTGATGCCTTGCTCTCGTGTCGTGAGTTGAAATCTTAGCCTGAGACGCTAATTCATGATGATGCTGCTGCAGTGCAGCTCATTTCTGAATGTATGTTGTAATGCTGTGCTAATGGTTCATTCTTTCTCATGATAGAGTGGTTGTGCTCCAGAGAAGGGTATAAAAACATGATCATAAGTGGCCCATATCATTCCTAGCTTGGATTATTCAGTGTCATACAAAGAACATGAAAAAGCTGGTACATTTTGCTGTATTTCCCCAAAAAATGGGTTTGTATGTTGTGTAAAACCCCTGAGGAATCATTAAACAGAGAAGGATGAAATAGTGAACTCTGATAAAGGAATAAATAGCAAAAAAACCTTGTGGAAATCAGATGTTTGACCCTTTGCAAACAGAGGAGAACAATTTGTCAGTGGAACCAATGCTCTCTTCAGTCTGTACAATTGCTTGTTGGAATGGAAATTTATTGTAAAAGTGGTAGAACTGCTTTTTTTTCCCCCTTTTTTTTCTGAGGTCTTCCTAGAAATTTGCAGGTGATGAGAGAAGCCTTCATTCTAATAAAAGAATAGGCCAGCTTACTGATTGGAGAAAATTACATGAAGTTTTTTAATCAAAGTCTCTGTGGTCTGCTGTCTGATTTTCTAGGCCAGATGTCAAATGTTTTTCACTGATGTCGATGTTGAAGTAATCACTAAGCCAATTCCAAGAATGAGCAAGTGAGACTGTAATAACATTTCATTTCAGTATTACATAAGCTTTTTTTTCCCAGCTATGAACAAAGTAACAGGACCCCTCTGATTCAATATAATTACACAAACTATTACTTTGAAATTTGTGAGACAGTTTTATGTGTGGGCAATTGCTCTATACATATATATGGGAGGTTTCAGTACAAAATGCAAAAACACATTTACGAAGTTTTATATTTTTAAACATTTACATTTAATTTAAAACATAATTACATTTTTCATATTTAATCTATTTTATGAAGTTTATCTTTGCTGCTACAGTATTAACCAGTAATTTGAAAGGCAAGAATTTTCTAGAAAAAAGAATTTGCAATTTGAAAATAGGGAGAGAAAGAAGTAGCTGGCTCAATGGATGATGTACCTTAGTGGGTGAATCTCAACTGAATATTGTGAGTCTATGACATCAGATTAAATATGTTACATTTTTAGTGTGAAATATAATCTAAGTTACTCATAGTGATGTAGAGAATTAGCCTAGTAGAACTCAAAACTTAAGGAACACATTGTCTATAGCTGTTTCAAGAGGAAAGTGGTGATATAATGAAACAAATAAAAGTCACAGATAAGTAGAGAAAAAAGCAAATCTAATTAATATGAAACTATTACACTGCTCAGAGTAATCTTATTCTATGGGTAAATTAATAAATTAACAGGTAAATTAATATGGGGAATTATTAATACAAAGGTAGTCAGGGGGCACATTGACCCTTAGCAGAAACTAATAAAATGTTAATGTTGCCTCTTTCAGCACAATTCATGTCTTTATTGAACAGATATTTTGATTTCATGTCTTCTGCTTTATCCACTGCATGTTTGGTGAGCAGCTATCCAATTTGCTGTTCCTTCATTGGTGAAGAGCTGCCTTGTTTCTTGGAGAGAATTTCATATCCTTTCATGAGCTTTGCTATGGTGCTTGGTACTGCAGTTCCATGAGCAGTGATGACATAATGAGGTTTTCAGACTGCTTTTCTGAGAAGGAGCATTATTTATGCTCATTTTGCAGAAGGGTAGTATTTGCAGGAGGCATGGAAAGATTGACACAAATATGTGTTACTGTTTTCTGGTACCCATCCAGGATTGTGTTTTAGAATCCTTCACCACACTTTGTTCAAAGATCAGCTTGGTCCCTACGTGCAGTTGGGATGTTATTTGCCATGCCTGTAATTTCAGCTCATGCCTCCTGTATATAAAGCCTGTGTATGCACAGAGTGTGTAGAAACCAAGGTCTCGTGGGACAGACAGTGCAGATCCTCTTGCTGGGCACACAGGACAGACAGGACTCCTAAGGCTGCAGCCCAGGCATCGCTGCTGGCTCCAGCTGTAAAACTGCACCTCCCAAGGGCCTGTGATCTGATCCAAATTAATTTGGCAATTAATTTAGGCAAGACAGAAAGACTCATTTCAAGGATGGGGGCCCTAGATCTTCTAAGGAAAGGTCACTAGAACAATTTAATGAGGCTTGGGAGCCCTTGAAGACATACTATGTGCTTTTTCTGAGATACAGTGGAATCCCCTTTGGCTCATATTTCCTAAGTTTATTCAGTCTGAGAGAGCTACACAACAGGAAAAGTTACATTTCAAAACCCAACTTTAAAGGCTGAGAAATATGTCAGAAAGTGAAAACAGAATATTAAAATGGGAAGTATCATACAAAATTCAAAACAAGAAGTACTACCGGTCCTATCCCCAGAAACAGGCAGAATATAAACAAGTTGGAGAAGTATTGCAACAGCATAAACCCTTTAAAAATATAAGAGCTTTCAGCTTAGTCATAGTGATCCCTAGGGACAATTCTCTGTTCTGCAATCCTGACTTAGTATACCAAGTACCTCAGAGGACAGTGAATGCAAAATTGAATATATAGTGAATAAGTGGGTCAGTTAAAAAAGTTAACATTTCATTCATAAGCTCAGACATGATCTTCTACTATAGACCTATGCCATAATATAAAAATTTTCCCATAAAGTGAGCAGGTTTGTGATTTAAGACACAGGCTCAGAGCTCCAGCATTCAGTGATACCTTTCTGCTTTATCAGGCAAAACCATTTTCATGTGCTACCTATACAGCAAAACCCAAAAAAATCTGCAGTGATTGAGATAGTCCACTGCCACTTTGATAGTGTAATGCTGAATTAAATGAAAAACTTGGAGACGTATATGGCTAGATACTATTGCATAAAACAACAGTTCTCCAGAACTGCCTCGTGCAAAAGATTTGCATGTGCAGAGCAGTCTTTGCACACTCAAGTGTAGGTATACAGAAGTCATAAATGTTTGCTTACAGCTTGGGCCCTAAATGAAAATCATAATAATCAAAACTACTCTTCCAGATTGGAAAAAAATGGAAAAATTACTATCACAGCTAAGACTGTTGAGGATAATAAAGTTGCATTCCAGGACATAGGTCTGATTCCATTTATGTGTACTTCATGACAAAGAACCTGTTCCCTTTAAGGTTAATAAAAAGTGGCACATTGAACTGTCTAGCATTGTCAAAGAGAAGCTCTTTAAGCAAAGTATCTTGAAAATCATATATAGTATAGCTCCTTAGACCGTGTAAAAAATCTCTTCAATAAATAATGAATAATTTTCATTATTTATCAATTTTTCAATATTTCTGCCCCTCCACTTGCTTGTTGAAAATAGCTTATTTTCTTTCAATCTGTGTTTGAAATTGTTCACTCAATTTTTTTGTGAATTTTTGTTTCTCCATAATTTCTTATTTCAGTTGTTTTCTTAGCTACAATGGGTCACTGGAGACTCATATAATTGTTTCTTACTCTCTAGTTGGAAGTGTGAAATTGTAGATACAGAGCCTCTGATGTGAAAGCTCCTGGAAAATAAATACCTGCAATTGTTGAGCAGGCAACATTAAAATATGTTTTATGAGATGTTCATGGCAATAAAAAGACACTTCCAGAAAGTATACGGGAAGAAAAACCCTAGTATGAAAACATCCCCAAATCATTTTTTATTTTGTGTAAGTATTTATGGAAATAGTATTTGCTGTAGCGGGCTAGAACTTACACAAACAATATTTTTCCTACTCTTCAGGGAACCAGAGAAATAACACATAAGTAAATCATTCAAAAGAGGTATTTTTGTTAAAATACTACCATTTCAATATTTTGAAGACACGAATTGGTCAAAACCTGATTATCATGACACAATCAAACATGTCAAAGCCCACACTGGTGAATGCAGACTGAACATTTAAAATAGCACCAATAAAAAGGTGGGCATATACTTGTATTTAACATACCCAAAATATGGCTTCCAGAGTCTTACATACACTTTGGAAGCAGAATATTTTGCCTTATTCTTGGTAAGAAAGACTGCAAATACTACTCCAAACACATTCTTAATGAGCCTTCCCATAGCCAGAAAAACAAAGCTACTATTGGGAGGTCACCAAGAGGAGGAGGATGACAGAACAGGTAGCTTATGTGCTGTGTACTGGCTCTGACCATTGAGATGCTTCTTCCATCTTCTCTTGCTTTCTCCCCTCTCTTATCTCTAGCTGTAACATGAGCAGCAGGACCTTGGCTCTTCTGAGTGTGGACTGTGGCAATTTTCCCAAATGAGACAGCAGATCTTGCCAGTGTTCTGAGAACAGAAGAACAGCACGAGTTTAGTAACTACTGCTGGAAAATGGAGAAGTAAAAAGCTTACTGATGGAAGCTGAGACTGAAGAGAAGTTTCCATATGGAAAGCTCAGGATAAAATTATATCAGTCCATTACAGGATGAGGATGGTCACCTCACAAACAGGAAGACCTGAGACAATGGTGTTTAACACATTCTCTGCCTCTGTTTTCAACACGGAGGATGGACCAAGGAGGTCTCAAGTGCCCTGAGCTGGAGGACCATGTCTGTGAGAATGATCAACTCCCAGTCTACCTGAGATTGTGCAGGATCTGCTGCTCCAGCTGGATGTCTACAAATCTCTTGGGCCTCTTGGGATTCATCCAGGAATCCTAAAAGAGCTAGCTGATGTCATTGCAAAATCAAATTCCTCCAGAGAACCAGAAGGTCCACTGCCCATTTTGGGAAGGATACAGGGCTGTCTGTCTGGCCCATTTGAGGGGGCTTGGATGAAAAACGTGAATGGTTCTAAGTATCAAGACTTTTGTGAATGGGAAAACTGTGTTCAGCCCAAGGCTGCCGGAATGTGGGTGAGAGAAATCTGTTTTAAAAAAAGATACATTTTTGAGAGATAGAACAAGAGGTTTGGTCTCAATGAGATGTAAAAGCAAGACAACAGTGGAAAAAACAGATGATGATCATCAAGGTGTTAGAACAAAGGAAAAGGATGGTTTCTTGTTGCATTTTATAGCAACCAATCTTAGGGACAGTCAAAATGGTAGATGCACACTCATAAAGGTATATTCTATGTATTAAAGCTATAAGTGTGAATTGCAGGCAGTTTTAACCAAGAAGAGGGCTAAAATAAAAGTATCATCCTCCAACAGAAACATATAAAAACTAACAGTTTGAAAGGAGAAAGCTAACAAGTCCTTGTTAATGAAAAAAGATTAATAAAATGAGGTATTAGCTTTTGGAAAGTTAGGAGCAATCTTGCCCTGTACTTTGTATGGAGCAATAATGTCTGTTTGCTGGACTGATCCACACATCAGCAAGTTGCCTTGATACTTCCTTTTATTCAAAGTGATGTTTTGCTAATGCCTTTTCCCCTCGGGTGTATTTTCCAAAGTGACTCCTCCCTAACTCCTGCTGGCCTTTCTGTTGCCAGCAAATGAGGTCATGACTTACCATCTTGGGTGACTGGACAGCACATTGTTACTGGGACTGCCACTAAGCTTCAGACCACTCTTGGTGACATGTTTAACCATTTCTGTACCAGAGGCACAGCTGTCAGTTGATTACTGCTGTTCTGGTGAGCTTTTCATGTGTCATTGTGTTACAAGCAGGCTCATTTCACAGAGCATGCATCCCATCAGAAAGGCACCTTTGCTTACAGTAGCTGCAAAATTGGTGCTGTTTTAGTCCATCACAGCAGTATTGTGTACTTTGCATTAAGTAAAGGACATGCTATTCTAGTTTTTTTGAAGATGTTGTGAAAGGTGCTCTAGCAGTACAATCCTGATCATGGTCCCACCTTTTCCTCAGTCTGAATAATCAAAGCAATTCCACTAATCCCTTCACAGAGATGAGGGCGGCTTAGTTGTGTTCACAACAATGGCTTGCTGTTTTTCAACAGGGGCTTTCTTCAAAAAATGATGTCTGAGGCAAAAGGACACTTTGGGGATGCAGCCTTGAAAATTTGGCACCTCAGTGAATTTAATATCTCTGCACTGTCCTGCACTACAATTTCATTAAAAGCTGAATCTTTTTGATCATATCCAAAAGCCACAAAAACTCTGCAGGTTTCTGGGTGGAATTCAGTGCCTCATGATTTCAGGCAAAGACTGATTTAGGATTTGGGTTTTCTGTGGACATTTCCAGGAATGACTGAAAAGATGGCTGCAAATGACAAATACCTTGTTATTAGGAATGTTCCACGGGAGATATTATACTTCTGTAAAATCTTCTTGACTTCTGGATAAATTATAGTTAGTCTTCCAATATGAATCACAGTCAATGGCAAGTTGCAAATGAGCCAGCAGTGCCCTGGCACCCAGAAGGGCCAGCATTGTCCTGGGGGGCATCAGGCACAGCATCACCAGCCAGGCAAGGGAGGGGATTGTCCTGCTCTGCTCTGCACTGGGGTGGCCTCACCTTCAGTGCTGGGGCACTTTTGGGTGCCACAATAAAAGAAGGACATTAAACTATTAAAGAGTGTCCAAAGGAGGGCAACAAAGATGGCAAAGGGCCTTGAGGGGAAGCGGTATGAGGAGTGGCTGAGGTCACTTGGGCTGTTCAGCCTGGAGAAGAGGAGACTGAGGGGAGAGCTCATCACAGTCTATGAATTCCGCATGAGGGGCAGAGGAGGGGCAGACACTGATCTCATCTCTGTGGTGAGCAGTAACAGAACGTGAGACAATGGCCTGAAACTGTATCAGGGGAGGTTTAGGTTGGATAGTAGATAAAGGTTCTTCCCCCAGGGTGTGGTTGGGCCCTGGAACAGCTCCCCAGGGAAGTGGTCACAGCACCAAGCCTGACAGAGTTCAAGAAGCCTTTGGGCTGCTCAGGCACGTGGTGTGACTCCTGGGCATGGTCCTGTGCAGGGCCAGGAGTTAAACCCGATGATCCTTGTGGGTCCCTTCCTACTCAGCGTGTTTTGTGATTCTCTAATTTTAAACTTGAGCTGATATCTCTGTAAAAGTCTACCAATATATTAAAAATTAGTTACTCCTTCAAACCACCAAATATGATACACATGATACTGGTGGAGAAAAAGGATTTCTGGTGTTTTTAAACTGCTAAAGCTTCAGTTTAACTGGCTTGACCTGTATTTGAGAGCTGAACAGAGCAGAGGAATTAATTTTCTCTTCTTAAAGTCTCTTAATCACTGTCCAGGACATGTTCCAGTATTGATGACAACTGCAAGCCCCAAAAGATGGCCTTTACAACAGAGTGCAGGATAAACAGCCCTGCAGCCAATTGCTCCTAACTCTCAGAATAGTGAAGATGGCTTCACTCCAAAATTATCACAGCAAAGACCACACAGATGGGAAGATAAAAGTTCCCTGGGTAAGCTGCTAACAATGCAGACCATTTTGCTGTGCAGCCGGGATGCAGAGGTAAGGCACCTGTGTTCCCATGACGTCACTGAAATAAAGGCCAGGGGCCGATCACTTGATGGGTGCTCTTTTATTATCATATATCAGGTGTCACCTGCAATTTCGTGTCTTGGGCAGTAAGAGAGAATCCATCTGTCATCTTCCAGTGAATCTCAGTGAAATTTATTTTCTTTTGAAATTGACACCATTAGATAGGTGAAGCAGATCTAAGATAGGCCAGATGTTAAAAAATAATTCCAAAATCCGTAAGGAATTTTTTAAAAAAGTGTTTTGTTGGAATGGAATTGATTTACTGCCACATTTACTTCATGAACAGAGACTGTATTTCATTCAGTATGATGCGACTAAACAATAGATATGCTTGGATTTATTCTGCTCATCACGTAAGGTCTCCAAAGGGTCTAAATAATTTGCAACCCTTTAAAATAAATAGCTGAACAGTGTAAAATTGGCAGGTGAAGATAAAAAAGCTCACTCAATATTTTATACTTTGAAATTCCAGCTTTTCTTCTGTATTGGAAGACTTTATGGTGTCACTACTGAAATCCCAGCACATCTTTGTGGGACACAGGTCTCCCACACTTATTTCCTCATGGGTGCAGCAGGCTCCTAGATGCAGTGCCAGGCCTGTCCTATGAGCCACTATACCTTTGTGGCATCCACAGGAAAACAGAGGGAAAGCCTTTCTCATCTGCTCCATGTCATGACCTACTACTGAAGGAAAAGTTATGATCAGCTCCTCTTTCACTTCAAAAAATTTTCAGGGCTTAGAAGAGTGTGTCCAAGACTGATCAGGCTCCTCTTCTGCCATCTTTTCTCCAACTGTGTGATGGCAGGAGTATTGTTAAGAGAAGCAATAGTACTTGGTAAGACAAATTGTAGTATTGCAATTAAAAAAAAAAAAATTGCACCAAGGCTTTTTCTGGTACGATTTTCTGTTATGATTGATACTATATATTTCAACAGTTGCAAATTTTTTAACACTTGATAACACTTTATAATGTTGTCCAAGATGCTGACTAACCTATACTAATAAAAGGTGGCAAAACTAATGTTGTATTATGTGACTGAAATTAGCTTTGTTATTTTGAAGGATATTTTACATTCATCTTTGAGTCTCATGCTCTTCCTTAATTTTAGTTATAAAATAATTTTTTTCAAGGCTTGAATTTAACTTTTATTCTGGCTATATATGCGTAGAATGTTTATTCAAAAAATTAAAATAAATCAGGTTTCAAACCTCACATTCACATTTATGGCTAAAGTTAGCCTCACCTTAAGAGATGAAAAAGGGAAAGCTGAAGATGAGCTGATTAGTGTATCGTCCAGGTTTTGCTGTCAGAAAAAAAATTAGGTTGGAAGTTTTAACACTACACACAAAAAGGAATGATAAAATAATACAGTCATATTTTTCCACAATTCATTTTCCACTCTTTTGTACCAGCTTTTCTTGTCTCTAAATTTGAATGTCATTGTGCAAATTGTGTACATTGTATATATTATGCACATTTTTTAAGCTGAAAAACTTTTTCAACCTGGCCCCTCACTGTATTTATGAGATGTAACCAGCTGCACCAGCCTAATTCATACAGCAAATGTGTGTGTGGAACCACAGGTTGCATATACTATGCAGCTATTCAACTATAAATCGTAGTTCCTTCAGGGGGAATGATACCTGTGAGCTGGACTTTTTGTTCAACCAGAAGAGTCAGTTCAGTAGTCCCTTCTAAGGGACTACTGGGAAGTCCCTTCTAAGTGCCCTGGGAAGTTAGTTTCTCTGCTTAGTCATCCAAACCCTTCAACAACAGGTAAAATTTGGATTGTGTGACTCTGCTTCACAAAAGCTCTGTCCACACAGCCAAAACGATCTCTTAGGAATTGGAACAAATTAATAAAATTAGTGTTAGCAAGTGATTGTCCCTTATTTCTGAATGAACTCAAATATAAAATTTTATAGTATTATCATATTATTAATTGGTTACCGCATAGAGTCTGCCATTCATATCAGAGGAGAAAAAGTTATTAGACATGATGCCTATTTAAATGTAAGGTTTTCAAGAAGTCCTGGTAGATTGCAAACTTGAATCTCTATTCCACAATGAGCAAGTTGATGGAATGCTGTAGTAAAGAATTGTCATGTCTTATTATAAAGATATTCTTGAGACTAAGACACTTGTATTTTAAGGTATAATTTAAGGTAATTATTATTATTAGATAAAATTTGAAAATATTAAATTTGCAGGAAGAAATCATGTCTCACTAACTTACAGAAAAGTTTTTTTGTGGAGTCAGTGAACACAGATAGATAAAAACGACCAAATTCTCTTAGCATACCTTGAACACTAAAAAAATCTGCCAACAAAGGACTATAAAAATCTTGACTCTCGTGGTTCTAAGTCATCTAAAAGTAGCAGAAATGAATAGTTATTTTTTACAGTGCAAGGTATTAACAGAGGAGTTCCTTACAGATCAGTGCAGAGAGTTTGTTATTTAATATATTTATCAATACAGTGGGAGACTGTTTGGTACAGAAATCATGGTCTAAAATTATTCAGATTACTTGAAAGCTGAGAAGACTTTGTGGAGGATGTCACAACACTGTGAATGAGAAATAAAATGGCAGATGAAATTCATGCTGATGATCACAAGGTTATGTAAATAAGAAAACAAAATGGGCTATAAACTAGCCATTGCCATTCAAGAAAAAGATCCTGTAGTTAGAAAAATTATATGAAAATATAATTTCCTTAGAAATAACCAAAAAATAAAATAAATATTAAAAATAATTAGGAAATAAATAAAGTGGAAAGTAAAAAATATCATGCCATTGCACAGACACACAGAATTCTTACATATTAAACAGTGAGTAATTTGGAAATCGTAATAAAATAAAATAAAAATGTAATAAAATAAACAGTGAGTTATTTAACCTGAAAAATTATATAGTGGAACTAGAAAAAGTAGAGACAAGAAAAAAGCACAAACCAACTTTTTATGAGAAAAGACTAAATAGAAAATTACTTTTCATGTTGGTAAAGGAATGAGTGTAGGGGAACATAAATTAATGTCCATGAAATCATGAAAGATGTAGAAAGTGAAAGGAGAATGTTTATTCACTATTCATGTAGCAGAAAAACTTTCATCAATTAAAATTCATGCAAATTTTTACACAGAGGAAAGTTCTTTACACAGTTCACACAGTCAGTTCTACAGTTTGGGTGAAACCAAAATGTAGTGGAAGTCTAATGTATTGGTCTGTTAAAAAAGCAATTAGGCACATTTTTTTACAAGAACATTCTAATAGAATTACCAAGCTCAAGGAAGTAGATTCCTCTTCCAGCTCATGAAGTCCTGAAGACTTACATTGCTGGATGAAGGTTATAACAAGGGAAAATTTGCCTTGTTTTTCTTGTTTTTTTGTGGACTCCTTTGAAAAGTGGACTCCTTTTTTCAAGTGTCCAGGATCTGTGTAGACAGTCAAACTAGGATTGCATGAGATGCTTTTCTTGTGAGAAATACTGCTGGTATTGTGAACTTCTAAGGTTTTACTGTTTCTCATGAAAATGAGTACTTCTTCAAGTTTATAAAAAAGAATTCAGAATATGATGAATATGAATTTTTCCAAAAATGGTGGATTTGCATGTGCACAATTTTTGATTGGCTTCACTGTTACTAATCCTGTTTCCCCCCTTTCTGACCAATGTGCTTTTACACACAGGCATTTGAAACACCTCTTTTTTCATGGTTCTGCTTGGAATTGATGTGACACAGACCAGCTTGAACTCCCTGCTGAGCAGAAATGTTAATGGGAGAAGTAATAAACCAAGGTTGTGGGTTCAATCTCTGTATGAGCCATTTATTTTAGAGTTGGACTTGATGGTCCTTGTGAGTCCCTTCCAACACAGAATATTCTGTGAATCTGCGAATTTGGATATTGTGTCCCTTTCAGCTGTGGCTCTGACAGGGCAAACAGTGAACGAGTCTGCCCTCTTGGCAGTAGACTTAGGGACAGGTGAACAGAGCTCCATCCCTGAAAACATCAGATCTACCAAAGGGAAAGCAGCCTCGATCCAAACTCTTTACAGTAGACAAGCAAAAGAGAAACATGCACATATATGCTTGTTTTGTAGGAGTTTACTTATGTCTCTGCACTGCAGTGATTGTTTTCAGGAGCATTTTCAAATTGATTAGATTTGGTTAGGGTATCTATGATAGCATAGGGGATGGGTCTTTATCAAAAACAAAGTTAAAAAGCCACGTTGGAAAGACAGTATTCCTGTTCCACATTTTGAGTCTCCTGTGTTACTCTCAGCAGGTCACTTCCCTGTCACTGTCCCTGTGCTTTGATGGTACCACTTGACTGCCTTTGGGGATCCTTTCAAAACATTCTCTGTGTCAGCGCAAAAAGCTCCTTTGTTCGCATTTTTATTCACCTGTAATCTCAGAATTAGGCAACCTGGAAAAGGAGCTATTGATGTCTTTCTGATGTTAAAGAAAAATACAGACAGTAATATCTCTGTATAAAAGCAAATAGATGTTGCCTACCCTAAGAAAGTTCTACTTCTTAATAAACAGGTTAAATTGTTTCACATTATTTTTTTTCCTTACTAAGTCTGATGGGAAGAGAAAACTTTCAAAACTTTTTTGATCAGAAATGCAAATTCTTATCCATCCTTGCTTTTTAATTAACTTTTTAATTTTCAAATACAAAGATAGTGTTGATGATGACTGGTAAGCTTGGGCTGAGAGATGTACTGATCTAGTGCTGTTCTTTTGAAATCTGCAGAGAAATGAATCTCAGGGTACAAATGAAATTATAATTGGGGTTTCAGTTCATCAGGGTTCAATTCAACAAAATAAATGTTCATTTTCACAGATTGTTTCTCATGGTCTTCTTCTGTAACACACAATTTTTCAAGACTCAAATGACAGTTAAATTTATTATAATTTTTTCTAATATTTCCATTGTCTCAATCCCGGAAAGGTGCCCTCAGGATCAGAACCTCATTGTTTAACACCAGGAGCAAGAAGAAGGAATAGTCACCCTTTTCAAATCCATACAGCTGCTTTTAGAGCTCTAGATCACCTTCTGAAGGCTCCTAACTTGACTGTATAGGAGAACTGGAGTCCTAAATACAAGTGCCTATACTTCATGTAAATGGTTACAGGGACCTGAAGCAGACTATTTAAATAATCAAATCCATATGCACTAAAGATGAACAAAGATCTGTTCCTTATTGAAGTAAAATAAAAGCTGATGAAAATAAATTAATAAGTAAAAGCCCCTAATGTAAATTATTTACTTAATATGGCACGTCTGGGCCAAGATGTGTCTTGAGATCCACAAAGCCATTAACTGGCAGTGCCTACTCTTTTAAGAGCTGGAGTTCTGGAGCTCCATATCTGAAACACAGGAGAACTACATTTCCTAAAAGTCCAAAATCATATGATCAGAGGAGCAGAGTCATTAAGGTTGGAAAAGACCTCCAATATCATTGACTCTGACCTTTGACTAAACACCACCTTGTCAACTAAACCATAGCCCTAAAAGCCACATCCAGGCATTTCTCAAAAGCTTCCAAGGATGGTGATTCCGCCAAATCCCTTTGTAGTCCATTCCAATGCCTGGGCACCCTTTCAGTGAAAAAATTTTACAGGATATCTAACCTGAATCTGTCCTGGCACAGTTTGAGGCAATGTCTGCTTGTCCTGTCACTTGTTGCCTGAGAAGAGGCCAATCCCCACATGACTACACCCTCCTTTCAGGGAGTTGTAGGGAGTGATGAGGTTACCCCTGAGCCTCCTTTTTCTCCAAGATTAAGCCCAGCTCCCGCAGCTGCATCTCATATGATTTAGCCTCTATACTCTTCCTCATCTCCATAGCTCTTCTCTGGACTCACTCCAGCACCTCAATGTCCTTCCTGAACTGAGGGGCCCAGAACTAAACACAGGATTTGAGATGCAGCCTCACCAGTGCCCAGGGCAGGGGGGCAATCCCTGCCCTGGTCCTGCTGGCCACACTATTGCTGATGCTGGCCAGGATGCCTTTGGTGTTCTTGGCCACCTGGGCACAGGCTGGCTGATGTTCAGCCATTCTTAACCAGCATCCCCAGGTCCTTTTCTGCCGTGCAGCTTTCCAGCCACCCTGCCCACAGCCTGTGGCNGATGTTAAGGATCATCTAGATCAATCCCCCTGTCATGGGCACAGACATCTGCTACTGGACCAGATTCCTCAAAGCCCCATCCAACCTCACCTTGAGCAATTCCAGTGATGGGGTATCCACAACCTCTCTGGACAGCCTGTTCCAGTGCCTCACCACCCTCACAGTAAAGAATTTTTTTCTCATACCTAATCTAAATCTACCATCTTTCAGTGTGAAGTAATCCCCCTTGTCTTATTACATATTATATACCTATATACATACCCTTGTAAAAAGTCTCTCTTCATCTTTCGTGTAGGTTCCCTTCAGGTACTGGAAGGCTGGAATTAGGTCACCCTGAAGTCTTCTTTTATTCAGGCTGGATGATCCCGGTTCTCTCAGCCTTTCCTCATAGGNATCCACCTCGTCCAGACCAGTTAACACTTATATTTATTGCACATATTAACACTTTAAATACAAGGAAAATCCATATTCTCAATGGAATCAATCTCAATGGAATCATTCAAAATGATTCTATTTCCATCTTGGGTATAGATAGCAGATAAAGTTTGAAGACCTCAGTGAATGTGGAGAATTATCATGTTGAATTAGACATGAAAACACTTTGGGGCATTGATCACTGAAGACGGAGAAAGGTGCTATTAGTGGCTGCACCACATGAAGGTGCAAAATCTAAGGTCATAGTGGAGCACATCCCACTAATGTCTGTCCCTGGGAAACAGCAAATATATTATATTATATTATATATAATTATATATATANACGGGTCAATTTCCTTCCTGTGCTGGGGACCCCAGAGCTGGACGCAGCATTCCAGGTGGAGAGCTGGGCACTACACGACCGACCCTCTGCTGCAGGTTGCCAAGGTCCAGATTCCTCCAGGGTAACAAAGACTCTGTCTACACCAGGCTACCTTCTGGACGCTGCTCTGTAAGGGCATCCTGTTAGTGATAAGCAAAAAATTACAATTAATGTAGAAAGGAACCATAAAAATTAGTGGGTTAAGGTAATTCAATTAGCATTTTAAAGTTAATTTTTAATTGGACAGAAATATTGATTTTTCTATTTGGTTTTTCAACTCTACACACCTGACATTTATTTTGAGACTAAAGGAAAACTGAGGAAGCAAATAAAGAGAAAATATTCTTGCTTGAGCAAATTCCTGCCTGGCAAAAGCCTGCATCATGGGATAGTGTATGTATACTTTTATACCTAGGCCATCAATCAATAATGCAGGGGCTCAAAGAATCATAATTAAGTTTAACTATATTGTAGACTTGTTATCTATTTAAAACCATAGAAACAAAAGACATGGATGTCTATGGCTCTGCATTGCCCCTCTCAGTAGCACATGGGGTCCACAAAGTCTGGCACTCCAGAAAGACTATGCTGCTTCTGATCCTTGCTCACACAGGAAAAAAAAAATGGGAGAAAAATACAGCCCTTATTTTAATGCTGACAATATATTAAATGAAGAAATTAAATGAAAAAATTCTGGGAGGGTATACATAATGATAAGAAAGCAAAATAGCAGTGGTTACATTTTCTATGGTAGACATAATTGATATGTTTGTTGTCTGTGATTCACACATTATTTTAAGTTTCTGAGGGGGATTTTTATTGCAAAATATTCTGCATTTTAAATACTATTTAATTATGGTTTGTTTCCTTAGGGATTATATCACCATGTGACTTTAATTTGGTATATACCCTAAGGGGCAGCATATTTTCAATTATGAAATATTTCCTCCAGAAACAATAATGGTTCAATGATTTATTGCAGGATCCTATTAGAAGGTGCCTCATACAAGTGAAATCTGAAATGCAATTGGCTTAACTATATAGTATAGGCAGGACTAAAATGCATGTGAACTGAGCGTATGGGCCTTTTTCACAAAAATCATATTTATATACTTTCATCCTTTGCATAATACTTCAATTATTATATCTTGAAAAAAGAACTTGGAAAGCTGAGAGCTATGAAACATTTACATTATTATCTCTTCAAAAAGTTCATTTTTGGACAAGTATCATTTGGATAGGGATTAACTTAATCAGAGATTTTGAATCTTCTTTACTTTAATTTTTAATCTCTTTTTAAAAATATGTCTGAATCTTAAAAAGGCCTAAACCTGTAGTCACAAAGCACTGCTTCAAAAAAGGGGAAAAAAAAGAAAAAAGAAAAAAGAAAGTTTTTAAAGCAGCCACCAGCTGTAAGAGAGATAGTGCAAGCAGCAGATTTGTGACAGAGTGGAGCATGAAACCCATCAGCTGATGAGTGAAAATCCCTGGTTTCTAATTAATCGAGGTACACAGGCCAAGGGATGAAGAGGATCAGGGAAATGAAATCAGGAAAAAGATACCATCAGTCATTTCTGCGGCCCATTGTCATACTTCAGAATCTGCTGTAATGAATCACTCAGGCATTCCACAGATACATTCAAATGGTGAAGAAAATTCATTGTCCGGTGAAGAGTGTTTGATAAAAATCTTTCTTTTCCCCCCTCTTTGTCAGAAGCCTATGATCAGAAAAGGAAATCCAGACAGCACAACAGGTGTGCTTTTGCAAGCCTGGTGAAATCTGCAAATGAACAGAGGCACTAAAGAATTTTTTGTACTAAAATTTCACCAAAATGAAAAAAGTCACTTGTAAGAGCAGGCAGTGGTAAAATGCACTGAAAACAACTGAAGATTCAGGGGATAAAAGGTATAAATGCTCTTCTGGTCGAGAAGTGCCCATCCTGATAAAATAATCTTATATGGTAAGGGTGAACAACTATTTTTTTTAGTATATTTTTAGTATATTTTTGCCAAGTTTATAATTTCCAGATATTGAAATCTGTCTTGAAGAGCTACTAATCCATGAGCTAGCCCAAATTTAAGACAGCATTAAACTGTCATTCTAAAACTTGGAGAGGGGCAGGAACAACTATCTTTTTTGAAAAGGGGAGAGTTTAATTTTGTTCTTGCAGTTACTTGGTTTCCTTCAAAGACAAAACAAAACCATTTAAAGGCAAAAGGGTTTTGTTTTTTCCTCTCTTACAGGCCTGTACAACCATACACTCATGCAAATACTGTGAACAAAGACATGCCTACATTTTGGGTATCTGTTATTAGACTCGTGCAAAGGTCTTAGTATTTATAAAAAGATTAGACCAAAAGTCTTCACAAATTGAAATCCCCTTTATTTAAAACTGGGATATTAATTTTTTTTTTCTTTTTGTTTTGCCTATGGCTCAACTCTTTGATCCTGAGCAGCTCTTATTTCACTGTATTTCTTAAAGTGGTGTCCCCCATTAGATGACACCAGAATATAATTGTTTTTAAATAATCAGGTGCTATACTAAGACGTATAAGAATGGCTGATTCATTTTAGATTTAATTACCATAATATAGGGGTTTGCTGTCTATAGTATCAATCACTGAGACACTTTATAGTTGATAATATTAAAATGGCAATAATGAGAATTCTGCTTCATGATGAAAATAATTTTAATCATGGGTAGATTACAAATCCATTTACTGTTATGGTTACTGAGAATTCTATTATCTGCCTCCTATTGTGAAAGATGTTGAAACTTGTTTTCAGGAAATGTAAAAGATTATACAAGTATGCACTCTATGCAAAGTTTCTGTCCCAGCAGAGCAACAAAAATCTGCTTAATATCAGGAACTGCTAAAGATGAAACTCACCAAGTGAACTTGTAGCTGCATCTCTGCATGAACACACACCTGGCTATGCAGATCTATTTATAGGCTCAAGGACAACGTGGGTAGCTGCTTTAGGTTCTCACCATGATTTCTTCTACTCACAAACAGTACTTAGCCAGGTGACCAGCTGTTGCCTCTGCAATGAAGTTGTTATTAATTACTAGCTCAAATCTAATGTACAGATGTAGATAATCTAGAGAGTACTTATTTTTTCTTGTGGCTGGACCTCTGATGTTTTTCTGTGACTATGGACCTATCATCTCCATTATTTTTTTTCCCTTTCTTTTCCTGTTTTTTTAAAATTCTGTTCAACACTAAACAGCTACTGCTACAATAGGGCTGCCATCAGGCTGGGATTGCCTGTGTCTCCTCTATAAACACACTAAGGCTGCTACCATAGATTCATAGAATGGTTTGGGTTGGAAGGGACCTTAATGGTCATCATGGTTCCAACCTCCCTGTCACGGGCAGGGTCACCTGCCAGTAGAACAGGTTACTCAAAGTTCCATCAAGCCTGGTCTTGAACACTTCCAGGGATGGGGCATCCACAACTTCTCTGGGTAACCAGTGCCTCACCAACCTCACAGTAAAGAGTTTTTTCCTAATATCTAATCTAAATCTACCATCTCAGTTTAAAACAATTACCCTTGTCCTATCACTACATGCCCTTGTAAACAGTACAAAGGCAGTACAAACTGCTTTCTTGTAGGCCCCTTTAGATACTGGGGATCTGATCTGACATCTCTCCAGAGCCTTCTCCTCTTCAGGCTGAAAAACCCCAAATGTCTCAGCCTATCTTCATAGGAGTTGTGCTCCAGCCCTCACATCATCTTCATGCCCTTTCTCTGAACTTGCTACAGCAGGCCCATGTTCTTCTTCTGATAGGAGCCCAAGAGCTGGATGCAGTATTCCAAGTGGGGTTTCACTGGTGCAGAGCAGAGCGGGAGAATCCCCTCCCTCAGCCTTCTGGCCACACTCCTCTTGTTGCAGCCCAGGATGCAGTTGACTTTNTCACCTGCCAGTAGAACAGGTTACTCAAAGTTCCATCAAGCCTGGTCTTGAACACTTCCAGGGATGGGGCATCCACAACTTCTCTGGGTAACCAGTGCCTCACCAACCTCACAGTAAAGAGTTTTTTCCTAATATCTAATCTAAATCTACCATCTCAGTTTAAAACAATTACCCTTGTCCTATCACTACATGCCCTTGTAAACAGTACAAAGGCAGTACAAACTGCTTTCTTGTAGGCCCCTTTAGATACTGGGGATCTGATCTGACATCTCTCCAGAGCCTTCTCCTCTTCAGGCTGAAAAACCCCAAATGTCTCAGCCTATCTTCATAGGAGTTGTGCTCCAGCCCTCACATCATCTTCATGCCCTTTCTCTGAACTTGCTACAGCAGGCCCATGTTCTTCTTCTGATAGGAGCCCAAGAGCTGGATGCAGTATTCCAAGTGGGGTTTCACTGGTGCAGAGCAGAGCGGGAGAATCCCCTCCCTCAGCCTTCTGGCCACACTCCTCTTGTTGCAGCCCAGGATGCAGTTGACTTTCTGGGCTGTAAGTGCACATTGACAGGTCATACTGAGCTTCTCATCAACCAATATCCTCAAGTCCTTCTTGTAAGAGAGTCTGTCCACTTGGACATGCAGCTATTGACAGCAACTCTTTGAGCAACTCTTTGAACTGTCCAGTCAGTTTATTACCCATGTGTGGTCCATCCATCACATCCGTGTCTGTCCGGTTTAGAGACAAGGATGTTGTGTGGCAAATGCTTTTCTCAAGTCCAGGTAGACACCAGTCACTCTTGCCGTGTCCACTAATGCTGTAACTGTATCATAGAAGACCATCAAATTTGCCAGACACAATTTTCCTTTAGTAAAGGCATGTTGGTTGTGATCAATCACCTCCTTGTTTTCCATGTGCCTTAGTAGTTTGCAGGAGCATTTGCTCTATGGTCTTCCAGGACACTGAGATGATAATGGCTAGCTGGTCAGTCCCCTGATCTTTCTTTCTTTCCTTTTTAAAAATGAGGGTTACAGTTTCCTCGGGACCCACAGATGCATCTCATCAAGTCCTATGGCCTTGTGCACCTTCAGGTTCCTTAGATGTTCTTGAATCCAACCTTCTCCTATGTTAGGTGGTTCTTCATTCTCCCAGTCCCAGCTTTTTCCTTCTGATACTCAGGCAGTGTGACCAGAGCACTTTCCCATGAAGCTTGAGGCAAGTATGGGGATAGTGAAAAGAATCCCAGAGTCAATCTAGTCCCAAAATACTGTTGTGGTTTGAAGGGTTGAAGATCTCAGATAATTTCCTATTCACAAAATGGCCAGGTGGGAACACTGAACTCTAAATGCCCCTAGCTGGCATCTGCACTGGGAGAAGTGGCCAGGACACAGTACAATTGGACAAGGGGATTTCTCAGGTTAGAAGTGATTTTTCCTGGAGCACACATGCTGCTGCTGCTGCTGCACCCCTGCAGTGCTGGAAGAGCTCTGATGTCTAAAAGCTGTTCCATTCCAATTTCATTTAAAACAAACAAAGAAACCACACTGAAGTAATTTTAACACAGGATTTTGGAGAGGGTCTTGTACTGCTGAAACAAATACTGCTGAAACAGTACAAGAGGGTCTTGTACTGCTGAAACAAACTGAAACAACAGTTTTGCTGAACAAAAGGTACTGTTGAACCTTTTTCTGAAACCGTGTGTGACTATGTGTGCACATATACATTAGCACTGCTTTGATTATATAATGTAATGAGCTCAGTGGATTTATTCTGGATTTACACTATGGAGCCTCAGAGCAGAGTTTGGAACAGTGTCTTGTCTTTAAGATGCCAGTTTTGTAAATGCGTTTCTTTTCTTAAGGATACTGATGAAAATTTATTACTGATTTTTCATGCATAACTTTGCAATGGAATCAGATTTTTATGTTCCAGCTTCATCACTGTTTCTGAATTGGGATTAAAAATTTTTACAAACTTAGTAGAGAATCAGTTATCATCAAAGTCCCCAGGAGCTCATTTACTGGTGTGCAAACTGCGCCCCACACTGGTCCCCTGCTTTGGAGGAACTCAATGAATAAATTAAATTTCCAGAGACAGCCAGCTTTATAATCCTGGCCTACTGCTCTCCCTTCCTACTTGCATAATTTTTTGTCATTCTGGGCTTCATTCTCTGTGTTTGGCCATTGTTGCTGACCAATGGGTCTGAGGGGAGGGACACCAGGGCTCAGAAATCTGGGAGCATGACTTACAGGGAGCAGTGTAGATTTGTAGTAGTATTTGTAGATGGTTACAAAAGCAGTAAAACACATTTGTAAAATCGGCTGTCTATGGAGAAAAATTGTAAAATATACTGTCTGCACCTTAATTTGCATGAGATATACCATTAGTAAAATGAATAATAAATATAGAATCAATCTGGGGGCTTTTTATGAGAAACAGGTTTCTTCTTTTTTATTATATCAGTCTCCTCCAATATATTGCTACTGAACCTTGTTAAACAACCATAATTTTATCTGAACAATAAATCTGTTGCTTTATTTTTTACCTTGTGTTTAATAAAGCATGAGACAAAAGAAAAAAAAAACTTTACAGGTAGCATGATCCTCTTTGAGAAAAAGTGAAATAGCAACAGCAACAAAAAAATCCTCTTAATCAGTCTATTTTGTAACTCAGAAAGACTATTTGGAAAGGCTCTCATCAAAGTGATTTTCTGCAGATAGCTCATAGGTGATCAGGATAAAACCCCACTGCTTCAGCACTTCAAATATTTATCATATATATGTTTGCTTGAATCTTGATAAGGGTGAGATTTGGGACTTATGGACACTGAGATAGGGTGTCACCTGAGACATTCATCTGATTCTGAATGCAGACAGAAGGAAAGTGCCTAGGAGAGGCCAGAAAAGAGGGAGGGAGAGAGTAAGGGATACTAGGAATGGACAGCCCTTGTTCCCAGCTCTAATATCCCGCTGCAATTATTTTGTGGACATCCACTCCTTGCCTGCACAGGAGATAGGGCTATAAGTGTATGTTATTTTTTAATTACAAGGGGGTAGAAAAAATCCTGATGATGGGCTGGAAGGTGCCATTGCATTGTTATTTTTTTCTCTCCCTTCGTTTGCTGATTATGTGAGCTGGGCTCCTTTGCTAGCCGATGATAAGCAGAATTTCCATGTTCTCTGCATAATTAATCCATCTCTGCCTCTCTTCATGCCAACTCGCCCGTTATCGCCGGCACATGCCTGAATTGCAAAAGAATCCGCTCTTCAATTGGAACTTATTGATATTCTAAGAAAAAAAAAGAGAGGGGGAAAAAACTGAAAATCCTTAAGTTTAAGCCGCAGATTTTTAAATGGATTAATTTCGCTGCAATCGCAGCCATCTAAGGCGGGAAGGCAGGCAGAGCAAATTGAAAGCATCTCCATGTTTGCAGAATTGGGTCCAGAATGCTGAAATATACTGGCACAGTTCTCTTTAAAGTCAGAAAATTACCATTCATTTACATCACATGAAATACTTTTTTATGCTAGAAATATTCAAGAGACGTTCCTTAAATGCCTGCTAATGCTAGATAACATTTCTAACTTTCAACATTTTGCTAGACTTTGATATGACATGATAGGAATGCCTGCCAGTGTGGAATATTATATGTACCCGTAATCTCTTTTTATCACATATTTAGATTATATCATCCTCTCCCTAAACCATCCTGAAGTAGTCTTTAAACAATGTACTCTGTATCGTAGGCTCCTATTTAGTATAGTTACATGAGCCCAACTTAGTAGGGCACGTTTAGACGTTGTCCAGTACGAAGGGTTTTTTAAAGTGACAACACACGATCCTAAAAATACAGTTCATCTTTTTCTACCTTTCACAAAGTTAGGCTGCATTTCTTATGGTCCTTTCTACATTTAGAGATTCTGTTTTCACTCATTTGTAACATGTGATGTGTTTTGTTATTTCCATACAGCTCTTGAGGATTGTACTTACGTTTTAAAAGGGCTCAGCTGTACTCCATACCAGCCTGGCACTGCATGTGGAATAACAAGAGCTAGTGGCAAGCTAGGACTTTTCCTCTTCTCTCTTTTTTTTTTTTTTCCTCAAATAGTATGAAAATCAAAATATTCTTCTCCTTTTCTTTCTCTAACACTAAATTCACATCCTTCATTTCCTTGACCCTAGGAAGCAGCAGCATTCGGCAACACTGAGAGATTTATTTAATGCCTCAGCTAAGCCACAACGTATCTGGCATTCCATGCCCATATGCTAGAAATCAGCAATTTATGCTGCTGTAGAAGGAAATGTTGACACTCACAGTTAACAGAGGGGGAAAAGTTGCTACACTGACTGCAAATGGAGATTTAGCTGTTAAGAAATCTTTGTTATTATTAGACAGATGTCTTTCATTTGAAAAATATGTGGGAAAGAAATAAAAAAAAATAGAGGAACTCACAGGCACATATCAGAGAGAAAAAAAGAGACATACAGCACAACAATGATATTTGTGGCAACATCTGTTTCAGATACAAAACAATGAGCTTAATACATGGTTGGGCCATCTTACCCTATAAAATTAGCACTTGTAATGAATTTTATGTCATTAGTAAGTAAAGAAAATGCCACTATGCTAGTTTGGATTCTCAGGCAATAAAAAGCACCATACAAGAATGACTAGTGATCACATTAGGATATGTTTTTATATAGCAGAAAGAGAACAAAGAAGGTTTTCTGGTTGCTTCATAATGATTGACAGTCTTAAAGCACCAGTGAACTTGAGGATATTTCTGGCACATTACAATTTTAACACTGCAATTTTGGGAAAATCAAAATGTTTGAAAACGCTTGATAGAGAAAGATAGTTATGTTTACATTCAACTCTGTAAGCGGCTAAGAGAAATAGTTAAAACCATGTTTAAAATAGTCAAAATTTTTAAACATCTCTGAAATTCTATACTTAGCACATGAATAAAATCTCCAAAGAACAAAATTTCTGTATTCTTTCTGCATATATCTGTAGCATCAATAAGTATATAACAAATTAATAGTCAGTATTCAAAATTGCTGGATATATGCATTTCCAATTGTATATTATTTTGTTAACATAACAGTTTCCAACCTAATTTGTGAGAAAAAAAATAGTACAAGATTACATATGTGTGCTCCATAACATCACAGAACTTCCTAATCTCTTACAGTGAAATCCTGGCTCTTTTCAAAACAATCACAAAATCCATATTGCCTTTAATTACACCTCCATTTCAGCAAAATTTCAGTAGTAATATCATGTTTAATTAAGCTTATACAACAGTCAGTGTTGATTATTTATATCAGAAAGTTTCTTCCAATAGTTTATACTGCAAACCTACAGCACTGGCATCATTATATCACACAAAAAAAAATCAAACATGCTAAACTTATTTTAGCTATAAGTAAAATTGTAGATATTAATTCAAACATATGCCTTTTATATTTTTATATGTATTTATATTCCCCCTTTTTATTATCATCCTATTGTACATAATAGGATACACAATATTGCATTCAGTAATAATTATTTAAGAAACTACAAATTTCCATACTGATTTAGGAACCAAAATTTCTGTACTAATACTTTGAAGGATTTTGTGAAATACTCTTTTGCACCTGAAAAGAATGGCAACAGCCACAGCAATAAGGAAAAAGGGGATTTGTAGCACACAGCAATCTTCCAGTTATTCAGCATATTTCAGCATTTGTTTCAGATGATAAATATAAATTTCTCAAGCTCCTTGTTATCAATCTCTGTATTGATTCAGCCTTTTAGAAGATCAACATGTAGACAAATAAAAAAAGAGATCAGTGCTCAGCAGAAATGTACCCTCATTTAGAAGCCTAGATTCAGTGCAAATCAAAAGACTGCAATTTATCCATGCATGGCATTGCCTAGCATTAATCTATCCTCAATTTTATAACTGGAAAGCAACTGTAAATGAATTACCAATTGATTTGTAAATTTTACTTAGAGAAATTTCCTTGCTCCTTCTAAAAATAATACTCTGTTTAATTTAGGGTTTCAGGGATTGTTCAGTATATGAAATCTATGTAATGTGCTGATCATCTTTAGACAGTTTTGCAGTGAAACCCGTACCAAGGAAGCTGGGAACCCTTTTCAGTTCTTGATGCTTGCCTGCTGCATATTAAGCTACCTGGCAGGAAGTATAGCATAAGCAACAGATTTCAACATGTATCAGCTATGGTCAAGAGATGAATCAGAATCCTATGGAATGCCATAGATGCAGAGGGATTTGCCAGGCTGCATTCAGAATATAAAGGTTTTATTGCTTGTTCTGGCAGGCATGCACCATCTACAATCTAAAGACTGACTGATATTTAGAATCTTTGGAAAACTGTTGTTGCCTACCCACTTTTACCTTCCTGGAGACATGAAAGAAAACCCAAAGTCCTCATTATGATGGAAATGTGGAAATGAGTGGGGCTACATTTGGTGCCCATTGTGTTAACCTTAGTAAAGACACCTAAGAAATCAGTTGTGATACGCAGTCCACAAAGAAAGGCCCTTAGCAACCAAAGAGACAAAATACTGTAGGCAAGCACAGAGTACTTGATTTGTCCATAAAAATCCTTGTATAGGTTCCATTAAGAGAATTTGGCATTTTGTTACTATAAAAATAATTTAAGTAAAGAATAACACAAAATCATAACTCAGTCTGAACAACTAACCAAAAAACTACCCTCCGATAAGAATAAGTGGGTAGATGCAATGGGAACCTCTTTGGAAAGGAGCCTTCATAAGGGTCCTCAAATGATCTCTGATTTCAGAGATGATCAGTGAGATTACCTGCACATGTAACCACCTGCTGTAGATATGTAGCAGTAAGACCTTCATAGGGAGTTATGAGGGAACAAATGGATACAGAGAAATCCAGCTGGAGAGATGTCTAACTTCATTTTAATAATAGATTTGTGTTTTCATTTTATAACCTGCTCAAAAATGTAGCCTGACTCCAACTCTAACCTCCAGGATGAACTCTTATCAGCAACAGTAAACAAATAACTTGCCAAATATTATCACAAATTCTTGTGTCTAGATGTTTAGGTCTTAGATAAGTGTTTAGGTTTAAGAAAATACAAAATTTTCCTATGTACTGCAATATGGTCAACTAGGTATCCATGAAATTCTGAGTGATAGATCCAGGGAGCTTTCCCTTCTTCCTCACTGTCTCTCATTTGTTTTCCTTGGGACCTGGGAAGAAAACTGAGGCATGTATAATTCTGAACTCAGTTCCATGAAACCAAAGTGAATGGACTATACACAATTTTCAGTGAATGTCAGACTGTCTCTTAAAAAGCACAGAGTTATAGGTAAAACACTGAATTTATTTGTAGGGTACAATCAATTTTTTTTTGCCACAAATCATGGCACAGAGCTACAAAGTGGTTTTCTGTATTAGAAAAGCATATAAGATAGAGTTTTCAAGAACAGAAGTTACAGTTTAGGTACAAAATGTGTATTTTTACCATTATATAAAAAAAGCCAGAAAAAATAGAAGAAATCAAAACTTTTCCCAGCATAATATATTAACAAAGGAATATTTGGATAAAAAGCCCATAAATACATTCAACCTTAAGCTAAAGTTTCCGAGAGAGGGAAAAAATAGAGCATTTCCTGGAACCAGAATTGCCAGTGTGTGCTTTATGGACACACCTTGATTGTTTGTTATTTGTTGAGAGCTGATTGGAATCAGCATCAGAACCAGATTCAGCCATCCTCTCTAGCCGTGGGGCAGTTTGACTCAGGAACAGGCATGGAGTAAGCCCAAATCAGAAAGAAAGCTTTGTGACATTCACTGGTCAGTGATATACAAATGAAGTGGCGCAAAACCCCCACTGCACTCACATAGACTTTCCAAAACAATACTTCATGATAGGACTTGAAAATGGAAGGTGGCCTTTGGCAAATAAAAAAGGGCACAACCATTCCAAAACTAGAAGGGCAAATGGATGCAGGCACTAAAGTAGCAACTGCAGAAATAACAGATGAGGATTTCCAGGTTATTGCAAAAGAAGATGGTCCTTCTTGGAGTAAGTGAGTTTTGTGCTCAAGTGAATCACAAGAACAGGCCATTGAATATTTCCCTCTTGGTGCCACATCTGCACAACTGTTCTGTTGCATGATTACAGATACACCTCAACGATGAAGCACAAATCCCTGGAGGAAAAACTTTCCACTGCAGATCTGTTCCAAGGCAGATTGCAGCCTGGTAATAGAAAAGGCAGAGCCGTAGAGTTGCCAGCATTTGACAAATCACAGTAAGTCTCTTTGCCTCAGTGAGATAGAGCAGGGAGAGCTCAACTGTCTGAATCTGTGGCATCTAATGAACAGGAACACAATTACCTCAAACTGTTAACAAAGAAAAAATTATTTTTTCCAAAGCCGAATTTACCATGGGCTATTGCAGCTCATAACAAAAGTAAAGCTAAAACCTAGACAGAACTGAGCATATTTTTTATTTTTCCATTTGAAACCTGGGATTATTTCCTCCAGGCATTTGGAAGGACAATGCTAGCAGAACCCTGTTTGCCAGTAAAGCTCAGTTTTGGAAATCACCATCAGTCAGCATGAAAATGGGACCAGTGGTATGGAAATGAGCTCATTACTATTATTTTTTTGCTGGCACATGCACAATTTGTGCTTTTAGAATTTTGAAAAGCGGGACATGAATTGCAAAGAAAAAATGAGTTAACAATATTAAACAGTCAGTTGCTAATTACTGAGCAATCCAAACCTGCGTCTGGAATGACATGCTCAGACGTCCAGCTGGACCTCAGGCCATATGCTATCCTAGATCCTCACGCACAGCTCCCACTACTGTCAAACACTGCAGTGTTGGGTAAAAAGTTCAGTGCACGGATTAAAATATGGTCAGAGATGTATATTTGTAGATACTTTGAAAAGAATAGTAAATATCTGCAATTTACCAGTAAAACGAAAGAATGAGAGCTGTAGACAGCAAGGTAGGAAATCAGTCTGAATCATTGTTCTTGTTTCACTCTCATTGCTTTGTTTGGAGCAGAAATGTCCAATAACTCCACTGCTGTTTTTTCTCTGTAAGGAGGCTACTTAGATGGATTTAGAATGTTACTTCATTGTAGTACCTCATTTCAGCTGCCATAGATCACATTTGTAATTGTTCAATGTAAGAAATGAAGTTTATTATCTACTTATTGATCCTGAGGTATAATACTTGGCAGAAAGAAACATAAAGAAAATTCTAATATAATGTAGTAAGTTTTAATGGTGTAATTCCAAGGATATAATATTGCTAAAAATATTATTCCCCTAAGTATGAAAAGTCATTTACCTTTAGCTCTAGGTTTCTTCTTGGTCCTAGCTAAAATATTAACTTTTAATTTATTTGAATTGTATTTCTTATCATGTATTTTCCAGATAGAGACCACCTACATTAAAAAGTGTACATATGCTCAACTAAACCAGATATTCTATGGTATCTTCATGTAACAATGATGATTTCATTAACTGTATTCTTCAGTGGTATGATTTCCTTGATTTATGTCATATTATCTCACATATTTAAAAAATAACCCTTCATAAATAAATTTCAAAATAATTCAGAGAAGTCTTTAAAAAATACAGGTGTCTGATTTTGATTTTCATTTCCATTAACATATTTGCTAACATATGTTGCAGTTACAAATTATTTCAGCTTGGATCAGTGATTTGGTGTTGATCAAATAGATCCAATGTTGTAAATTTGGTGATCATCACAGTCATGCAATCAATTGCAAGAAGGCAGAAGAATCTGCAAGTTTAGAACAATTCTCAGGAACTGAGCCAATACCCTGCACTCCTTTTGGATATTTAGTTGTTATTCCGATGGGCTTAAAACTGTGGCCAGAGAAAGCATCTATTTTGTGAGTTTTTCATGAGGAAAGACTGAAGTGGCAGGACTCAAGAACACCCAGCAACTTACATCAAGGCTTGTTTTCGTGATGCTTTCAAACATCTGTAATTCTTTCTCATGTAAACAATACACAAGTGTGGTCCTGTAATTAGATTTAAATAACTAAGAATTAAAACAACTAGAATCATAGAATCCTTTGGGTTGGAAAAGACCTGTAAGATCTTCAAGTCCAACCATTAATCCAGCACTGCCAAATCCACCACTAAACCATGTTTCTAAGTGCCACATCTACATGTCTTTTAAAGAACTTCAGTAATGGTGATGCCACATATTCTTGGGCAGCTTGTTCCAATGCTTGACAACTCTTTCTGTGAATTAACTTTTCCCAATAACCAAACTGCCCTGTCGCAATTTGAGGCAATTTCCTCTCATCCTACGCCATTTTACTTGGGAAAAGAGATCCACTCTTACAACCTCTTTTCGTGGAGTTGTAGAGAATGACAAGGAATCCCCTCAGCTTCCTTTCCTCCACGCTAAATACTCCAGGTAAGCACCCCAACTCCCTCAGCTGCTCCTCACAGGACCTGTGCTGCAGACCCTTCCCCAGCTTTGTTGCCCTTCTCTGGACACACTCCAGCACCTCAATGTCTCTTGTATTGAGAGGCCCAAAACTGAGCACAGGATTCAAGCTGTGGCCTCTCCAGTGCTGAGTACAGGGGGATGATCTCTGCCCTAGTCCTTCTGGGCACACTGTTTCTAATACAAGCCAGGATACCATTGGCCTAGATAAGCAGAAGCTCACAAAGGACAGAATATCATAACAGAAAGATTTGGGTTATGCATTTTAAATTCCTTCATAGAAAATTAACATTCCTTCATATACAGATACATTAAGGACCTGGTAGCATCATTCAAGAAAAAATCCTCTATGATTTGGAAAAATATTTTTCATGCAACTAGTCAACACTGTATCTGTGAAATGTGAATTCAAAATAAAGATTATTCAACTAGCTAAAAGCTGGATATTTGCACATTTGCTTCCCATATCCATAAACATTTTCATGCAGAAAACAATAAAGAAAAATCCCATGGAAAGCTGAAATCCTAAGCAACTCATTTTCCATTTTAGGACAAGTCTTAGTGATCACTGTGAGCATTATTACTGCTTTATTTGTGGGAATTGCTAGCCCTTAAATTGTTCTGTTGCAAATCTGAAACATGCAACAATTTACATTACAGTAATATTTAATTGAGAACGGAGAATTCTGAGATAGTTTACAAGTGGAGCTACTATTACACTTCTTGTAACATTTTTCCATTAAAAAGTTAACAAACTGGATTAATTGCTTTGTGACAATGTTTCTTTTTAAAACCTGCTGTTTCCATGCAGCAAAACATAAATGCTGTATACTGTTACCAGTATTTGTCTGTTTTAAAATACTGCTTTTCTCCCCCAAAAGTTTATGATGTACATACATACACACACCATACATTCTGCATTCTATTGCACTAATTCATGCTATAATAACCTAATAAATCAGGGAACTTTAAAGAACTCACACAAATGTATGTGTGGTTTGTGTGGGAACAAAACCAGAGATTCTTCAAACTCCGTGCAGTCATAATAAATTTATAGATTGTAAAATGTCATGTATGGCAGATATTATTAATTTGAAAGGGAAAATAATTTCACATTTCTAAACTGAACATATGTGTACTTACAAATTACATTACAATTACATAATTTTGTTCTCCCTGTTACTTATGCATATGATAGAGAAACCTGGGGACAAATCTGCAAAACACCTGACAAAAATGTAAATGATATCTGATTCCTTGATTTACTTCAAAGTTATTATAAAAGTTGCAGTAGCTAAAAGGTATTGATTTTTAAAATAAATGTGTATTTTAAAGGTGACAGTATGTCATAGAGCATAAGTGTAAATTCAAATTATCTATTGCTTTACTATAAATCATCAAGCGCAGTTATTAAGGTATTTAATGGTTTTATAGCCATTTTCACATATCTTCAAAAAAGTATATTAATAACAGATAATAAAACTGGAGGTAGGTACTACATATAGTATACTTCTGAAATATACATTTTTGAGTGAATATTTAATATAGGCTATTACTTATTTTTGCAGTAGATGTAGTTAGGATTCTTCTCAGAAAAAAAAACACTTTTAAGAAATACAAATTCTGAAGTCTGTAGTATCATGTACTAGGTAGTTGCTGTGGCTTAGGACTGAGGCAACTTGACTCAGAAGGTGAAAGTATTCTTTTATTTGATATGAACCTTTTGATTCCATTTTCTGCCCTATTCAAAAGTCATGTTGAATATCTAGATCTTTTGCTTCAAAATTCCACCCTGAACTGCAGGTAAATGAAATGAAATCCAGTCTGTTGACTGTACAAGAGAAAGATATGTGGACAAAAGGTTACAGGCAACTGATAAAAATCCACTTCTCAGTGGAATATGTGCAGAACCAGTAAAAAAAGCTCACTTTATAGTAGTTATGATTACTAATTCCCTTGTGTGGGTAAGCGAAGCATATCTCATGCGCCTCGTTTGTCTTGCATATCCTTGCCATCTTGCCAAGTGTATTTAGGCTCAGGAGTTCCTTCAGTCTGGAGGACAGGCTTCAACCATGTGAACCTGCATTTCCAGCGGATGGAGTGTGCCTGTTTGGGATGTGTCCTGTAATAATTTTGCTGCTGTTACTCACTTGGTGAATAGTTTGGGAACAGATCTGCATGCTGCAGCTTGAAGGTTTATCAAATAGGACCAAGGACAGCTGGGTCAATTTGTCGCAGAACTGGGTTCTCTTGGCAGGTGCTCATACTATGCTTAAACATTTTTGTGACAGTACAAAGTGCCCTAAAATTTAAAGGCCACCAAGGAAAGGTAGTACCACTTTAGGTGGTTGTATATAGGCATGTTTCTATGGTCCTATTCAGAAATTAGTTTATAATTAGTTTATTATATATAGCAAAATATATGCTTTGATTTCAATGAGTGTTATAAAGTAAGGTCCCATTTCAACAAACCCTGAACCAAAAATGATGCAGAAGGCATAATGGTTACCGTCACACAGTAAAGACAGAAGAATTTATTCCTAACTGTACTTACAATCCCTTCTGCAGGAAGTATCAGAATATCCTCAAAGATATTTCGATTGCTGATGTGCATTTTCTAATGAGTTTGTTTGTGATCATCAGCACTTAGATAAAGCCTTTAGAAAGAAAAGAAGTAAATGGGTTTTTTTAATACTCTACTGTATTTCATGAATTATGGATTTTATAAAAATACATGATTTTTCACACTATGTATCTTGAGAAGCTTTAAAACATCGCATAATTTGCATCTTGGATAATGAAATTTTCATTAATAAATATATAAATCATAAATCATTTATTCATACAGTGTAATGTAGCAGTTTATTACATACTGCTTGACTTTTGTAATCAGGGAATCCCCCGATGAAAAAATTGCACAATATTAATTACCAGCACCATCTGTGCTAAACAATAAGAAAAACAATATTTTAATACAATGACTTCATGCATGTCAGTTATCTTCAACATTAAACCCTGCAGTTTTGTTGATGGGGTTTACCTTCTACTCATTTAAATAACTGATGTTCTTACAAAGGTTAAAACTATGAATAAATGAATTAAAATTAAATATAATGAAAAATACCAATAGATACAGCATGGATCAAGTTCATTCATCAAATAAGTGACTATACAGGTATAGATACACCTATATTTACACGTGTATTTTTAAATTTCCCTACAAATGTTTCACCAAAATTATTATTTACATGCTTATTACTCTCAGAAGACTAATGTTCAGCTTCTAAGAGTTGAAGGGGTTTTGTGATTTTTTTGGGGGTTTGTTTGTTTGGTTTTTAAATTAGCACAATTCTAAATACATAATCCTTAAAACATAAATATCTACTTGTCAGTATTGGGAACACAAGTTATTTTGATGCACACAAAAATATTTAAGGTGCATTTAGTATTCTGGATGTGTTAATTCAGGTGAGTTTGCTTTCTCTCACTATCATAGCAAAAATATTACTCTTATACATGCAGGAGCTGATTTTGTTTAATGATTTAATAAGCTTAAAAAGTTTGCTAGGTAAAATCAAAGCTACACCTATGAATATATTTCCTTCTTGAAAAGTTCTGCCATAGGAGCCAGCCAGGGGTATTAGGATGAGGAGAGCATTCAAATTCACTGATTGAGTGTGCCATGGGAAAAATCTTAAACACAGATTCCTTATTTCCAAAGTGCCTCACCTATACCCATGCCCATATCATCAATGTTCAACATCCTTCCCTCTGCACAATTTTATTATTTGTTTTCTTCTGACACAAAAATTTTCTCTCAGTAAATTGTCATCCAGTTCTAATTATATTTAAGCGTACGCCAATTACCAGAAGTGGTTTTTTCCATATCTATCATATATTGAGGTTGTATATTGACTTTCAACTTTCCCCATAACATCTGTTATAATTTTTCAGTACTTCAAGACTCCATTTGTATTCATGGCCTTCAAAGGTACACGTCTGTGCTAAGAAACCACAGTAAACAGTGTCCCAGAAGAGTGCTTTTATTTCTGCATGCATATGCTTTTGGTGACAATTATTCAGGTTTCTTACTTAGAATTTTCACTTGCTGATATACACGCTTTCATGAGTATTGTGTATAACATTGTTTGCAGGAATTTACCTGAGAGGAGACAGTAATGAGACTCCCAAAGCTTTAGGAACTGCCCAGAGCATTTATTTACCATAATAAAAATTAAATGTTTATTTACAGCCATCAGCTCACCTACTGAAAGACAGTGTGAATTCTCCCAGCCCCCGGGCAATCTGCTTTTCCCAGGCCTCCAGTGAGCTGAACATTGTTCTCTAGCAGTGTATGTGTATTGACTGTGCCAAAGGCAGGTTACTCCCTGCTCTCTGCATGGTATCCTACCCATCCTGCAGCTGGCCGATTTTCAGGCTCTTCCATACCACACATGGAGAGCCATGACAATGGCTTAGAATCATGGAATTGTTTAGGTGGGAAAAGACCTCTTGGATCTTTGAGTCCAACCAACCACCACTAAATCATGTCTGAAAGGGCCACATACCCCCAGGGATAGTGACTCCACCACCCCTCCCGGCAACCTGTTCCAATGCTTGACAATCCTTTCTGTGCAAAAATTTTTCCTGTTGCCCAACCTGAGCCTGCTCTGGCACAGCTTGGGGCCATTTCCTCTTGTCCTGTCACTGGTTGCCTGTGAGAAGAGCCTGACCCCTACCTGGCTACAGCCTCCTTTCAGATAGTTGTAGAGAGCAATAAGGTCACTCCTGAGACTCCTTTTCTCCTGGCTAAACAAGACCAGCTCCCTCAGACGCTCCTCATATGACTTACTCTCCAGACCCTTCACAACCTTTGCTGAAGGAGACGATGGCTTTGCAGACATCTGCCTTGTGCTAGAGTTGAGTGAGAAGCCAAGGAAACCTTTTAGACAGAACCATAATTCTCTTTAATGCTCTGTATTAGAAACAAAGGTATACAGGAAGGCTTTGCACTTTTGAACTGCGACATACTAGTACTCAGCAAACAGCAGTGCTTTATTGTGACACCTCCAGATACTGTCTCAGGGATTCTGTACCCTCTTGGCTGTCAGTGGATTCATGTACAAGCTAAATCCATTCAGGTATTCATCTCCTTACCAGGGTCTGCTACAAAAGTTGCAAATCTCATCAGATACTCCCTAGGCACAACTAAGCATTGCAAATTCTGTCTAATTTCTTTTTCTTCCTCATTTTGATGTATGTTTTTGTGTAGGTTCTGTGGCCACTGCTCCATTTCCATATAAATAATTCTTTTCTTGAACCAGCCTGGCGATTCTTCCCTCCATGTGTTTTCTGGGGATCATTGAAAAGATTTATTTCTCCTTTGCATCTTAATAGTTTTCTCAGTTGTGAACATGACTGCAGGCTGATATCTACTTACATACCTGTATAGCTTTTCTTATTTCATGTTACTGTGATTTTCCTTAATTTATTAATTAAGGGGAACCTCCTCAGAATGATTTCTCAGATTCTTACCTTTCTTTTCTTCTGAAAGAAAATGCCCTCCTCCAATTTGCCCAAGTTTGTGCTATTCAGTGTTCACTTTTCCCAATGTCAGTCCAGACTGCAAATGGACCATTACATAGAATTCACTTATTGCTCTACGTGATTAGCTGACTTCCTCTTTCTGCTGCCTGTACTTCACTATTTCCTCTGACTCTCTTAGACCAAAGTGCTTCTTCTGGCAACAGTAGTTTTCTCGCACATGCCGATCATTTCTGTGGCTCTCTATATTTAAATTCTTCTTATCTTATTCCAATATATTACAGGTGGTTTTACCCTTTGTTATACAACATATTTTTCATTTTTAGTGGTGACTTCTGTTATATGTCAAGGCTTTTCTTCTGAGGATTTTTAGGTCTCCATTCTCTTTTCAATATATTTCTACTCTCAGATACTTACTTCCCCTTGCTCTTTTCTTTCTGGTTTTTCCTTCCTCCTAGTTGATCAATAATTATTTTCAAAATATTATTTTAATTGTTCATCTTTTTCTAATTTTCAGTGATTTCTCCCCATCATTATCTTCTCTACCTTGCTTGACTAGGCAAAGCCAAAACCTCCACTCGACACCACTGAAAAAATATTTTGTCTCTATTGAGACGACCTTTCAATGGTGTTCCAGCTAATCAACTCTTACAGTTAGCTTTTTAGCCCTTAGTTTAATTTATCCATTGCCTTATTCATTCTTCCTCACTACTCATATTCTCTACTTAGAATCATAGAATGGTTTGAGTTGGAATGGACCTTAAGGATCATTTAGTTCCAATCCCACTGCCGTAGACAGGGACACCTTCCACTAGACCAGGTTGGTAGGAGCCCCATCCAACCTGGCTTTGAACACTTTCAGAGATGGAGCACCTACACCTTCTCTGGGCAACCTGTGCCAGGGCCTCACCATCCTTGCAGTAAAGAATTTTTTCATAAAATGAGAAAAGATGAGGAGATGATCACAGAGACTTCATACAGTATGGAGCAGATCTCACTTGCCTTGAATATCCAAATAGTTATGCTGATAATACCTGAGAAGGATCCTGCCTTCTGTTATGCTGTATTTTAATTATCAGGAAAAGATATTTTAGAAACATGAATGTTCCATTTAATGTTTATTGTCTCTCAAATAGAAAATAATAGCTAAAAAGTACATACTAAATAGTAGATTGAAGGAGTACAAATTCTGCTCATGCTTTAAATTGTCAACCTGAAACTTGAAATTTGAATATTATATTTGAAATATTTAGAAAATATCCATATGCTGAAAACATACCTTTTGAATTATTACTGTACTGCAAAATGCCTACATTTTCATATAACAAGCACTATACTGACAATCTTCCAGTATAGGATTCAGGTATTCAATTTGCATTAGTAATTACAAAATACTGTAAATACATTACAGAAAGATAAAAATGTTGACTTTAACAGATGAACCTTCGTAGAATGGTTCATCTGAAAGCAAGTTTGAACTTTCTGTCAGTAAAGATTTGCACCTGGCTTTGCAGTTAGGTTAGAGAGAGGCAACTCATTATGGGCTCTATTCAGAACTGCTGGCTAGTGACACTAAGTGTGTAAGGGGCAGGGGAGAAGCAGTGCTGCAATGGGCTTCAAATAATTTTCAGTTCCTGGAGTACTTTGAATGTCACTGAGCCTCATCTGAGCACTCCTGAAGAGTGAGCAAGCCATGTAAAAGCCAGATCCAGAGGCTGCCACAGGGGTACAGGCAATATTGCTCCTGAAATACAATCTCCTGTTATCTTTGCTTTTATGGCTACTTGTGGTGGTGAAAATCATTAAATAGAGTAAATTGAGAACTGATGGGGTATATGTCCTGGTTCAGGGCAAATTTAGACATACCCAAAACATATATACTGCTTATATAGAGATAGATTGTATGTGCAGGGTTCATATTTAAGATTGTGACAGAAAGGCACAAATTATTCTTGTTTTCCAATTACTTAGTGTATAACTTTACATAAAGACAAAACTATCTCATTATTTAAATTCTATAGCTGATACTTAAAATTAGATTTTATTGATTAGTTTTCTATCCCATTTATTGATCAGTTTACCTTTTAGTGATTCTTCAAAGACTTCTGACAGGACACTTGTATTAGAATCTCCTTGGTGTATTTAAAATAGTTTCCCACCAATGAGGGAATATTTTTAACCCTACTTTCTCCAAATATGAATATTCTTCTGAAGAATACATATGGTGTTCAGACATTAGGCATTTGACTTACTACCTATAGAAAATGCCCAAGAATCATGAACTAGAGGTCATTGTTTTAAAAGTTGGGCTCCATTTATGTAAATTATGCATTTAAAATGCAGTCTTTTTAAAAATAGTTATGTTACATTTAAGCACATGTTTTTAACTAATAGTCTGTAGAGCTGACACTTACAGGTAAGGTATTTATGTTCTTGGGTTGGTAAATAAATCACTTCTAATGAGGCTTTCTAAATTACTCCTCTCAGTTTTTTTCCTTAGAAAGTTAGAAATGGGACAACACTGCCTTTAGCTACCAAGCAAAGCTTAGGAGTCTTTGTTTACTAGTTCATTTCTTCTAAAAAGGTAAATATACGTTAAATGCACCAAATTTTTTCATCATTCAGTGTCATAAAATGGCATATTCACTAATATTACAGGATGAGTTTTTCTGTTCATAGAATCACAGAGTCATTTATGTTGGAAAAGACCTCCAAGATCATTGGCTTCAACCTTTGAATACCACATTGTCAACTAGACCATGGCCATGTTCTGTTTCTTGAACACCTCCAGGGATGGTGACTCCATCATCCAGTCCACTCCAATGTTCACCAACCTTTTCAGTGAAGAAATTCCTCCTGAGGTCCAGACTGAATCTTCCCCTGTGCACCTTGAGGCCATGTCCTCTCACACTGTCACTGGTTCCGTGGGAGAACAGCCCCACCCCTGTGTGGCCTCAGCCTCCTCTCAGGGCTCTGTAGAGAGCGGTAAGGTCACAGCTGAGCCTCCTTTGCTCCAGGCTAACCAGCCCCAGCCTCATCAGCTGCTCCTGACAGGACTTGTGCTCCAGAACCTTCACCAGCTCTGTTATCCTTCTCTGGACTTGCTCCAGCTCCTGAATGTCCTTCCTGAATTGAGTAGCTCAGAACTGGACACAGCATTCAAGGTGCATCCTCACCAGTGCCCAGTACAGGGGGACAATCACTTTCCTAGTGTTGCTGGCCACACTATTTATGGTACAAGCTTGGATATAGGACTTATTTTGTTAAACAAGTCAACAGAGGGAGAAAAGACTGAGCAAACAAGTAGATCTAGTTATCCCTTCTTATCAAATTCAATCCTTTTACCTGTCACAGTTTCAAGACATGATACTATCAATAGATTTTTTTCAGAAATAAACATTCCGAAATTTCCAATCTACATAGAAATAAAAGATTCCAGAGTTATATCTGTGCAAAGAGAAGTAAAGAGATGTCAGGAAAGAAACTTTTGTATGCATTTTTCTTTGTATTGATATCCTCCAAGCCGTAATTTTTATGTTCAAGGGTGGAAGCAATAGTCAGTTTTCCTATCCTAGTGGATCTACCCATTGTTTGAGGAGATTAAACTAGGAGAACGATAATGCTTGCTACTTTGCATTCATGTTCCAGAAACTGTGCTTTAGACATTTTTGAAAAACAAGTCATAGTTAATTCTATTCCAGACCACAAATTTATATGTTTCTTCAGAATGGAACCGGCTTGTAACTCAATGGATCTTTTTTTCTTTTATCTTGTTGGGCAATGATGGTGTTTGCCCTCAAGATACTTTCCAAATTTTTGTGCCCTGATTTTACTTAAAACAAGGCTGAAACACTAAGCAAGGAATTTTTTTTCTTATTCAGGTCTGTGGAAATTACATGAGCACATGGAAGATACATTTATGGTTTTGGAACCTTAACGGAGCTCTTTATCTTCAGTTTGATGAGTAAAAAACCCTCCCAAATCTTAAAACAAAACCAAATACTCCTATTGGATATTTAGACACTATGTATACTGGTTTAAGACACAAATGAATTAAGCTTAAAGCCATTTATAGTTGCTTTATTTAGAATCAGGTTTTCAAACCACTCTACCATGTGTCTAGTGGTTCATCTTGCTTATTTTTCTACCATAGGCGTGCACTTTACCACGTCATAGAATGTAGCCTAGACTCTTGCGTGTTGTTGTTGTGTTGGCCTAATTTTCTTTTCAAAACAAGAAATGGTTATGTAGTGTTGATGGGAGATAAGGTTAAATTACTTCTTTACATTATGTACAGTATAAGTAGCTTAGTCTCCCAAAATTTTCTGGAACATCAAGTTAAAGAAATGTCGTTTTCCTTGGATTTTGAAACTCACACTACTTAGACACATCACTAGGGTTGGGAACATACTGTAAAGAACATGCTTTTGCATGCCATCTGTAAGTGCAAGATTCAAAGGCAATATTTTAGATTTTACTTTACTGCATATTTGTGAATGTTATGAATGGCTTTTTTTTTTTTCAAATTCTATATTTCAGAAATACATTTAAGGTAGTTTATGTGCAACGTTGGGGAAAAATCTACTCTGGGGTCATCATCTTTTTCCTTTATTAGGGTTGAGTAAGGGTCATACATAACATTTTAGAAAAAAAATAGTAAATGTATTCCTGACAATTATTGCAATTAAAAAATCCAAACCTGAATTGGTTTGACTTTCATATATGATATTATATCCTTATATGAAATTCAAATTAAATAAAATTCTTTTTCTAAAAGTCCAGGGGCAGGAATAGGAAGTTAAAATACATTTTTTAACAGCTCATTGCTTTCATGCACTAAATCATAAACATCAGCTGCAAACATAAAAACAGATCAGTTCCTTTACTAGTGTTCTGATACATCTGACTCACGAACATGGAATTTGAAGACACAAAAAATACTGAATGTTAGAAAAGTCATACATGTTATACTTAGTAAGTCTTCTTTAATACTGATTTTAAAATGAAATCTCAATGGGCTGTTTACCACGTAGTGAAACAGAGGGAATCAAGTCCCTTTAGACTTGCTTGGAAAATCTAGAATCTTCAGTAGTGCCAAATAGGCTTGAGGAGAAACAGTGCCTGGAATTTGCTCATATTTAAACATTACATTCAGATGAGAATGAGCTGAGTCAAGAAGAGAAAAGAAGAAAAAGCATGAGCACATAAGCAAGCAGTAACACAGTCAAGTGTTGCTCAGTTGCGCATACTCTACCACTCTTGTAGTCTCAGGTTACAGCAGTTAGGAAAGGTTTGTGTGTGTTGGATGATTTTAACAATATCAGTGTAAGAAAATTAAGTTACCTCTGATATACTGACTTAAGACCTGCTAACTTGAGCTACACTTATGACCCTACTCAGAAAATCTCTCTAGTGCACAGAGAAGGCACAAACTGCAAAGAAAAAAAGGCTTTTTCCTAGCTCTTTAAAAGGGCGCTGGAAAAAAACCTGGGAGAAAAAGAAATGAACTGTAATGGAAGAAACAAAGTAGCAAGGGGAAAAACCAACAAACCCAAGGGGAAAAAAAAAACCGCGAGGTCAAAAAGAATAATTTTCTAAGAAAAGCAATATTTTCTACCTTCCACTTGAGAGAGAAGCAATAGGCCAATGAGGACATAGAGACTGTAAATAAAAAAACTCATGTTGCACATTTGGCGGTTCACAATGTTTTCCACTTCTGCTATTCCCAAGGTTCACCAATACCTGAGGTTATAAGGAAGAGATTAGTAAATGAAAGGCAGGAAAGAAAAATATGCCTTGATAACCATCATTCTTATCAACACTAACCAACTCCCAGGAACACAGGACAACCATTTTTTGCCAGTCTATATAAAATTTTATTTCAGAAATGGAGCAAAAAGTAGAATTTGAAAGAAGTCAGTTTTATCTGCGTATTGTCATTGTTTCAAACATTTCTTGAAAGTCTATAATTGCACTGTGTGAAGAATGAATAATATTAGAAAACATCTACAGCAAAGTGGTAGGGGATATGGTTAGGTGAATTTTCCATCTTAGTCTATTTAATTTCAGTTTTACACATTTACTTTAAAAATTTGTTTCATTGAGTCATGTATAGAATCAAAGTCCCTTCTAGAAAGCTTTGTAATTTTAAGATTATTTCATATTAATTTAATTGTATTATCAATCAAAGGCTGTAGTATGTGGCAAGCTTTTGAGTGCCAGAGAAAATAATCCTTTATTGCTGTTGTTGTTTCATCAACAAGAAGGTTACATAGTGCATTACTTCTGTAGGTCAAGCCTACTGTGCATGCTGGGGAGCCTTTCTTCTCCCCTCTAAGTGCACTGGCTACAGACATTCACATCCCCTGTAATTTGCCAGCTCTTTGCAGCTCTTTGAATTCCTTATTTCACTCCAGAGTTTCTAGATAGATCCCTACCCTTGCTTTTCTCCCAGAATAGGAGACCCTCTTGTCTTACCCTCCTGCCAAAGTGTCTTGAAAGCCATTCATTGAGGGATTTTCATATCTTAAAAAGCTGAAAACAGGTGCAGAGGTGAAAGTGCACAGGCTGATGCAGAGGCACTTTTAGGTTCTGGATGTGGTAATCAGAGTTCCACCCACTTTGATTTCCCTTGTTCAACCTACTGATTCATAAAAATTGATTAAATATGAAATTCCAGACATGGCACAGTAGAAATAGACAGAAATGCCATTCAGCTGCATGTTGAATCTCCCTTCAATCTGGCAGTTATGCTGCTGCTACTTCTTTGTACCACCTCTCTCTTAACCTATGGATAGCAGTGCAAAGCTGTTTTCCCTAGAATAGTTTAAATACACAATTAAAATACCTTCTTAAAATTAAATCACTGCTTATTGCAACTGTGAGAACCATTCTTTTTCAATGGTTAATAGCCCCAGTAGTGTGTACCAAGGTAGCTGAGTAGTCATGTTTTTTGCTTCTCTCAAGCTTTTGTTAGTCTGGATAGGGACAATTCTTTGTCTGTTTTTCCATCATTTTGTTTCTACAATACCATGTCAAAACTGACTAATGGGGAGCAATTTCTGTAAGAATACTACATATTCCTATTAAATATTAAAATGACTATTGATACACATGGAATACCAAAATCACACTATATTTTTTAAAGAGAAATGTGAATACCTAGAACTTTTAATATGTCATTGTTATGCATAATAATTATATGCATTTTTCTTATAAATTGGTATGTTATCCTTAGTATAAGACAGATAACAGTGTTACATAGCCCACTAACTGAAAAGGAAGTATTCTACAGTAAAATACAGTTAGAAATAATTAATACATTAATTTTTTTCCAAGGGCTTTCTACTGAGTTAAGTTAAAGGCTTCCTTGAACTGCATGGACTCTGTAGGTGTTACATATCTGGGCAGTATATAGATGATGAGAGCCACTGGACTTAATATATGCATTGAACTATAGAAAGGCATTATAACTTTTGATTTGCATGCTCTATCTTTCTTATATGCAGCTTTCTGTGCACACAGTGATATTTTTCTATGTCTAAGACACCTTGGCTGAAACCAACTAGCTGGAAAACCAGCTGGAGGTCTTTTCAAAATATACTTCATAATCTTGAAGGAAGGGTATTCTTATTTTTCTGGCCAGCAGTAAATTTTCTACCTCAGTAGCATGGCTTATGGTACAGTATTAAAGATCCAAGCTTTCACAGCAGGTTGTATTGGCTATGTAAGCTTACACTGATTAAGGTTCTAGGAAGAAACAGTCAAATATAAATACACAAAACAACAACACAAATTCTCAATTGAACTTAGCTAAATCAATGAAATGTGAATTGTGAATTTATCTCACTTTAATGTACATTAAACAACTAAACCCAATTTAAAAAATGGTCAAATCCATGGCCTATAGATTAATTCATATTGATATTTTTTTGTGCAGTGTTATTTCGAATTTCCAGCACAAGATATCCAATACTACTGCTCTGTCTGTTGACAGTCACATTGGATTCCTCTTATAAAATCCATTATTGCTTTGCTGCTAGACCAAACAAGAAGTGAATTTCCACATGGGAAATTTTGGAAGAAAGGCAGGTGCAGGTCTTATTATTACTACATCCAAAGGCAATAATACATACTCTCTTTTTGACACATCAAGTCTATTGATACATTCTACATAAATGAATACAAAAATCATCACTAATTACTGGAGGATCACACTTGGAGAATGTGGCCTGGAGCCTGGACTCTTCCTCGCCTGCTTGACTGTAAATTCCCCTCTAGTGGTTCTTTGGAGCATACAACCTTGCAGGTACTGCTTCTTTTGTAAACAAGGTGAGGTGACGACATCTTGCTGACATTCATTGCCTATAAAATACTTATTATATGAAGATTATGAAGGCTGTAATAACACTGCTAGGCTCCATCCACCCCTGCCATGCACACCATAGAATTCTGTCACTGCACACTTGTGTGCAACTCAGAGCTGGAGCTGGAGCTGGAGCTGTACTGCAAAATCCAAGTCTTTGGTTTATTTTCTCTCATGCCATTGAAAACTGGTTAAGATTCTCTAAAGGTGCTAGGTTTTCCTTAAAATAAAATGAATCAACCTTTCAAAATGGCTCCTCTGTTTGGCAGACAAGTTTCCAATGAAAGTCATGAAGATTTTCTTGGCAGTCCACATAGCATTTTACTTTGCCATCTGCTGGTGGTCCCCAGCTTCCAGATTCCTCTGTTTTAGCTTACTCTTTCTGTGAAAATCTTCCAAAACTGGGAGCTCAAATCCACAAATAGTCCATGTGGACTTTGGTCAGTGGTTTGACTTTGATATCTGGTAAGACCTCACTCACCACATAATGAGCATGAGGGCCTTAGTGCTCCCATTTTCCCTGGATCAGAGCTGGATCATCTTGCTTCCAAGGCACTGATTCGTCAGTGCTGTCTTAGCTGCCTGGAAGGTCTGGCTCAGGCTGTGACTTTGAGTTTCCAGTTTCTCTGCTGTGGAGCCAAGGGCAGGCAGAGGTTGGTTGATTTACCTTCTCATTCTCATTTAGGAGAACATAGATACAAGGCAAGCCATAAAAAGACAGAAGGCTCAGAACTTGTGTTCTTGTTCAGTTTCACATGGAATTTTTCAAATTCTCTTGAATGGAAATAAAAATCATCTCCTTTGGTTTTGAACAGAAATTCTCAGTTTCTGCTGAAACTGAGAGAAAGCAAAAAAAAAATCTTCAGAGAAATTAACATATCAAATATCACATATATTTGGAGTCAAATGACCTGGACATAAGAGCAATGTTTTCCTTTTTTGCTTCCCCTTGAACGTTCCCATGCAGTCTCCTCAGTGTCATCAGTGTGCTGAAACATGCTGTAATCACTGTTTTCCACTGTCTAATGGTCAGCATGCACATGAGCTTTTCCCGTAGCACAGAGAATAACACAGTCACTGTCTGGTAACCTTGGAAAATTAAAGCTCATTTGCCCTGAAAAAAAGTAAAACTGACTACACTTTACTATATGCACAAAACAAATTACCAAAGGAAGACAAATATTTTTGTTTCTTTTTAATCTTGTTCAGGTTTATTTATTTTAAAGGGTGCTTGCAATTTCAGAGTGGAAATGGGCTTTTGAAATTGTTTTATTTTCCAACACTGTATGCCAATAGGTTGCCTTTTCACCTTTTTCTCAGCTTGGAAGCTGTATGAAAAGGCAAAATATAAAAAAGCAAAAAATCAGACTACAAATCAATCTCCAGAAAATGAAAATATTCTATTATTGTAATTTGAGATAGATGGTATTTGTAGAGAAAACAACCCATTCTCATTAAGAATGAGGTTTAGTTTTACTTTTTCACACTGAAATAGAACCTTAACCCTTGAGCAATCCTACAGAAATAATTTTATATTGTTAATGTTCAATGTGAGACCCTGATCCCACTGAAGTAAATGGCAGAGATTCCATTAACTTCAGAAGAGTCAGATTAATTCCTGATCTCCTTGGCTGTTAGAGTCGGTCCTGGCATCTACCTAGCAGCATAAGAAAGTAAAGTACCAGCACAGAAAAGGATTATGTACCTTTGATGAGCATCATGTCATTTGGTAATACAGAGAATTTAAATCATATAGTACAAATTTTTAATCATTATCATAACCAGATTCTTGTCTTTGTGCTCACCTTTATTGACCTTCATATGTATGGCATCTTTCTAGGATATAATTTCCAGCAAGTTCCAAGGTTTAGCTCATGCCTATTTAAATTTACCTTGTTAGCAGCTGTGGTATTGTTTAATGATAGAGTTAGCATTACAGGAGGGAAGTTGATTAGAGATGCATGTGTTTGGTAAAGGAATTCTGTGGAAGGAAATACTCTTCTTCAGGAACAGTTTACTGTTCTCTTTTATGAAGAGTACTTTCTATTGCAGTGGAAATGATGGATTAGTTTTGTTTGCAGAAACCTGTGAACTTCCATTGTTCAGGGGTCTGCAGTGCAGGACACACTTGCAGACAAGTGCAGGCAGTTGGCTGGAAGACAAAGGAAAGTTTTGCTGGAGGACTCACTTGGAAATGATGATTCCAGGAAGTGAAGGTTTGGCTTAGTTCAAGTTGTGATGAGCTTAAGATTTACATTAATTCAAATTCCTTTGCAAGTTGTGGATAGGCAAGTGAGTTTAATCACTGATAACTTGCAAGTGGACTTTCAGCAAATCTCAAACTGCTGTTAGGGCACCTTCCTTGGTGGCAAAAATGTATTATAATGTAGCAGGGGAAAGAATAAAGTTTGTTGGTTGAGTATAGGCTTAAACATGATCCAATACAATGCAGTATTTAACTCATCATTCTCTATTTTTTTTAATCTTGTGAGACAATAAGAAACAGCCAGGCAATATTATAGATAGTAAACTCTTTAAGGGAATGAATATGTCTCTTTGTGTGCACTTTGAAGTTCCTCCAACACCTTTGTTCTTTATAAACTGTAGTAATAATAATCATTTATTGCTATGCAGTGTGCTCTGGTTTCCCATTTACATCCAGTATGATTGGTTGTGCTGTGTTGCTGTCCTGTTCATCACTTCTCACCTTGCACTTACATGCAACTTCTATTATGGTTATTTTTAGAATACATAAGGCACTCAAATAACATGATTACAAGTGTGGAACAACAGCTTAGGAAATAGATAGGAGGATAGTTCACAGAAAGAAGCAACATACTGCACCTCAGCTGTGCAAGATCAAACCTGACACTGTAAAATCAAAGAGAGAGGGTTTAACAGGAAAATAATGTGATGAGATTACAATGAATCCTCCTTTTTTAAAGCTGAGTTACCATCATTTAATGAGTTTGTGGATGTATTAAAAAAATTCTATATATATGTATCCACATATATGTCTATCTATATAGGTAATAAATGTGTGTAAATGTGTGCATGTATGCCTGGGATATGTGTGTTTACGTGTGTTTGTGTTTTACAAAATACTCAGAAAATAGTGTGCTGCAGGAAACAAAACAACCAACTGTAAGGTCCTATAATACTGTTTTACATTTCTGGAGAGAAGTAAAATGACCGTAAGTTTCCCCTTCATGGAATCTGAGTAATTTTCATAGAAAGCCTCATTTTCTGTCAGCTTCAGGAATGACATATATTTACATGCATTCAGACAGTTTGTGATGCCTGGAGGCAATGAGTATCGAGGAGAGGAGCAGTGTGGAATGCTCTCCCAGCTCTGGCTGACAGAGGGTACTGAGTGTTTTGTTCCAGTTGTCAGTCGTTAGAGCACCCCTGTGATTTCTCCAGCTTTGTGCTGAAGGCTGTCTTGGGTTCTTATCACCAGGATGGTGGAGATGGTGGAGGCATAAAAGAATCTTTATCTCCCCTCTTTATTTCAGTGTAGCAGAGGAATGAGCCCAGTATACTATAACCACTACAGGTAAAGTTTGTAATTCTGTGTTCCTCAAGGTATCAACTTTTTGTGATGTCTACCAAGTAATGGAGAAATTTTACATCAGATATAACTATTACCCCTAATTACTTTTTTCTGTTGAATCAAATACTGTAATTGGTCTGTCAAAAATGCTACAATAATATTTTGTTTGAAAAATAACATACATTTTGCATATAACTGAAGCAAATTTTAAAATTATTATAACCCTTCTTTACTATAATCCTTCTCTGAAGATCCTTGTTTGCCCTAAACCTGTTAAATTATCTATATTTACTTCTGCTGTTGGCTTCTTACAGCTGGAAACTTTAGTCTTGGGTCAATTTTACTTACAGTCAATATAATCTCATTTATTTTTGGTTTCATCATTTAAGTTTAACATTCCTTTTGATGCTCCTTCACTTGGCTCACATTTCTCTGATCATATTAGGTCAAGGTGTGTATACAACTCACGAACATCCAATGGGACTCTGAATAAAGCACTGGCTGGAGGTTTTATAATTTGCTGAAGAGCATATATTTATTATTACATTTCTGCACTGATGTTACATTACTTTACATCTCTCAGAGTAAGAAAAGATAGTAAGACATTATTCTAAATAAAGAAATTATACCCCTGTAGATTTTAATAGATTTTGAATTGTTAAGGCTTGATAATTAAGTCAATGTACACATCTAAAATAATTTTAATACCTTGAAGCAATGTAATTTTCACCTAAAACTACTTTTAATTTCAATTTTACTTCAAGAGGGATTGCTACAGGTCTTAAATAGTCGTCAGAGATGTCCACAATGAGGTAACATCTGGATGAAATTTACTATTTTAAGAAAATAACTAATTTTAAATAAAATAACTCAGCCTGAAACAGATGAAGGTCCAGCCTTCTATATAATCTTTAATTTTAATAATTATTTTGGAGAATTTGTGGTTATTGAGAGCAGAGGACATGGAATAGGGTGTATGCATTCCAGCTCTACCGCTTAGAAGCCCATAGAATAATGTAGTCAGTAAAGAGGTGTCTGGGGACATTGGTTGACAAGGTCAAGTGGTTGGATTTAATCAAATTCATTTTGTAGCTGGAGATTTAGTCATGGTTATAAGACAGAGAAGTCATCTCAAATAAGGAAGCCTAACAAGAAAGCAATATATCATCTGTATGAAGTGAAATACATTGCTCTCAGCCATTTAGCTTCATGTCAGAATTAAAGGAAGGTTTTGGAAGTACAATAGTAGCATGGGCTTTTTAAATACAAGTAAGCGATAATGTAAAGCAGTTGTGCTTTTTTTTAGTGATATTGTGGATTTCTGGTAACATTTAAACATTATTGCTACTGGGATACACTGATATCATGAACTGGTTCAGGACAAAGATCTGCATTTCATTACCAGTTTCAAAGTTTGTATAGTTTTAACATAAGGAACGGGCTTTCAACACGTTCTACAGCCATTATGGAAGTTTAAGGCAAATATGGCATTAGTTTCACACGGAACTGCTCTCTGACTTTCTTATGCTGTTTGAAAATGTAAGAAACTACAGGAGCTCAGCTGCAGAAAGAGAAACTGAGCTGTCTCATACAGCATTGCTCTTTACCTCAATTCAAGATTCAGATCATATGAAATGTTTGAAGTTTAGAGCTTGGTATGAGCTACCAAATTTTGGAAGAGATAGCCTGAAATTGTGATGATGTCAAGATCTGCAATCCTCTCAGAGATCAGGGGGATTTGTTATGAATTGCTGATCAATAATTGTTCCTGGTGTGATATTGGAACCAGCATTGCTGTGTGTCATAAAGGACATCCTCTGGTGTTTTAGACTTTTTACTAGGTTAATTTAGTATATGCATGCCTTTGTGTTCTAAGATCAGCTTGTTATAAATGCTTTGCTCTGAATTTTAAAAATCTGAATGAGCTGAACTTATTTCAACTTGTAGTCTTGCATTCACTTCAAGACACTATTTTCAATACATAGGTATTTGAAAAAAAAAGTATATAACCCAAAATGAAATAATAAAAGTAAAGAAAATAGATTAAATCTGGATATGTTTATAGAATGGAAATTTCTTGGAATTAAACACTCTAGGAATAGGTCTATCCAATTATATCACTCAGTCCAAAGGCATGTAATTTAGGTCAAATGTTCCTTTTTTTTTTAATATATTTAACTGAATTTTGAAGCTATAAATGAAATTGCTTCATCTTTTAAAAATTTATTTTCATAATGTAAAATCTATCATGACAGGCATTTAGGCATTTTCTTGGTTAGAAGACTAAACTTCCCATTCTAGAAGTCTATGCCACTAGTCCTTAAATATTATCTGTTACTGAATGTTTTTTCCAAGAGTGATCTCCCAGCACTGTCTTGGTGATAGTAAAATACACTTGTTTCTCATCAGCATTACTCATATGCCATTCCTCAGGCTACCCATCTTTCTTTCATTTCCTGGAATTTCTTTTTTTTCATACCGCAGTGCACAGGACCAAGGTTAAAATCCTAGGACAAGGAGTTAGGAGTAAGAACAAGAGGGATATATTGACAGACACTGAAGAGAATATGAAAGGTAGATGATAGAACCATGTAAGTGAGTGAATAGGAATTGAAAATAATGTACAAGGTAACAATAGGCAAAATAAGGCACATTCATCAATATTTTCTGTCTTTCAAATGATCAAAGCTTTGTTTTCATGAGATAGAAACTGATGGTTCTTCCTGTAGGTCCCACATCTTCTATCCAGAGCCTTTTTCCCAACCCCCCAGGCAGAATGATGGGTTGGAGGACAATTAAATAAGTCCATTGCTGTTTGTGGTGTTAATTGAATGTTGCAGGTCCACAGCTCTTCTGGCAGCATGATCAGAGTTAAAAGATACTAAAAGTCACCAATTAGGGATGATTTAAGAATAAGAGAAATGTTAATTTCATGTAAGTATTGGCTGGTAATCTTGTATACAGTAAATGTGTACAGGGAAAGATTCACAACCTGCATTTTGGCCAAGATAAAGGCTGATTTGAGCTCATCTGCAACAGGGTTGCTAAAGACAGCTAATGACATATCTAAGTAGGAGTTTAATTTTTAAACCATTTGATAGTTACGCCACTGTTTTTTTTCTAAACATTTTGAAATATTTTGTATTTTAAGAGACACAGGTTAGCCATTTAGATGTTGGTATATCCACATTATGAAGAAGAACAAAATAAAAAATTGTGTACTTCAAATGCTTTCCACCAAGCTCCAAACTTTCACACTTGCTTGTGGGGATATTCTCTATGGCTCAAAACACCCAAAAACATAAGTAGTCCCAAAGCCATTATGTGTCCTACTGCCACATAGATTTTACGAAATAAATTAATTTGTGCTACAAGTGTTATAACACAAATATAAATATTTGTGGTATTAACCAGTTGAGACTGTCTTAGAAAATTAATTCATAATATTATACTTTTTTTCAGTTGAACTATGCATGATAAACATAAGAAATCCACATCCACTTCTATGTTTAGGTATTGTAATGAGTTTTAATGTAATATTTAGATGAATAACTAAAAATTGTCAGTCAGTCACTAATATTGAAGAAATTTTATACTTTGCACAACTGAAAGATATTAGAAAAAAGTATATCTTTGGAAATTTTATTATTAATTATTTCAGTAGTCTACCTCTACTTATCAATGGCTCAAACAATATTTTTCACTTTAAAGGACAAAATAAAATCTTAAGAACCCTTTAGAATAGCAATTATCTTGTTTTATCATCACAAGAAGATGCATTCTGGGAAGCAGAAAATGCAGCCTATAAACCAGATGTCCAAGTACCACACACATTAGGAGAACAGAAAATATCATGGAACTATCCATGAGTATAATGACAGGAATAATGACAAGAAAGTAAAAAAAGAAAGTTTGATTTATTAATTATTTTGAAAGAGGTAAATTTTCCATTCTGTCATCCTAAAATTCTTAGGCCAGAAATAACATGGACCCTCCTGTAGTTAATATAGAAATTAAAATGATGGATCAAGGAATTGGTGCTATTTGGAAGCAACGTGGTGACAAAGCAAAGGAAGCAGTGCTGTTAATGATGTAACGAAAGTAAGAAGGCAACGTCTTCAAAAGAATACAAAAATTCTTCATTAATTATTCCAGTCTGTAATTCAGGAATTAGATAACATTACATATACAAAACATATACAAAATTTTGCTTTTTTTGTTTGCACCAGTCCTACCGAGTGAGTGAAAGGGAATTTAAAGTAAGTGCAAAACCACATTGAATAAATAAGCTCATCTGTGGCTATTTGTGTCTATTTGACGTAATCCACATTTCACAGCCAGAAAGTGGCCACAGGAAGAACCTCCAGGGAAAGGATCATTTAAACATTGAAAAAAATCTCTAGGATTTTGTCGGTCAATATCCATAAAACAGGAAAATACAAGCGGGAATATATGATCCATATATTAGATTGTTTTGTGTTCATTATAGAAATACTTTCAAATAAAGGGAAGCTGATTTGAATGAAACAAGCTCTATACACAAATAAACTCATAGATCTGACAGTTACCTTTACTTAATTGCTTACATCAAAGTGTAATGTGCACAAAGTAATTTGTGATTGAAGAACACTATTCAGTTGTATTGATGAAAATGATTTTATAAAATTGAGGGCAACTTTCTCCTTTGGGTTCTTGATGGGAAAAGGCTAGGGAGTGATTATTTAGGACTTTTATTTGGAGAACTTCCACCTTAATCCTTTTAAAATCAGTGGTTGGGAAACAATCATGAACTCTGATTTTCTCCTTTTTATGCTGGTATAATTCCTAACTATCAGTATCAGTCAAAGGATTGTCTCTAGAGCAATATTTTTGGAAGCAGCTTGATTCAAAATTTAATTTTAAATTTCAAGAGGAATTAAAAAGAAAAACTGAAAATAATTCTAAGTTACTGAGGCACTTCAGAAAAAATTGCAACCCTACTTCTACATTTTAAAGTGCTATGTGAATTTTTGGATGTTACTTGTGGGTTTTAGAAGGAGAGGGGAATTTGAACTAAATTTTGTTGTGGGCAGATATAATATGAAGGAGATAAACACCACATATACTGCCAATATCTTCAAAGTCAATGATGCACTTAAATCAACCAGCTTTGAGAATAATTCAGCTTTACTGTGTGGTTAAGTGGGCTACTAAAAATCCTGTAAGTTTTCTCAAAAAGAATAGGGGGTTACAAACTACTGAGGGAAACTCTACTTTCCCTTTGTTATTCAGTCCACTGGACTATTATACCTTTCACTTATTTTCTAAGTTTGCTGTGCAAAGTATCTGGTTCTGGTCCTGAAGGTAGAAAACTTTGGGAGGGTTACACTTTCAAAAGACTGCATAGGAAGATTTTCTTTCTAACGTAGTCAATTCTATTTATAGGATAAAGGCAAAAATTGAACAGTTGCATAAATTATGAACACCCCCTTAATAACCCAAAATACGTCCATGTTGCTGAGAAGAACCTAAAATCTCAAAAAGAGAGTCTATGCTGGCATAGACTTTGAAGTTTCAATACATATTCCTACTCATGACGATGATGCATGGTTTTATATATATCTCTAAGTGGTAAACAATATCAGTTCTGATACATACAGAGGACAATTTATGCAACTGCTCTGAGGGGGGGAACTTTCATTTGCATAATATGAGGAACAGATAGGACACAAGTGCAGATGATAGCATATACTCTACCAGCTATCACTGTGCATTTGAGTAAGAACATCTATTCAATGAATAAATAGCAGAAGAAAAACCTGTTGAAAAAAAGTTGAAGAAGTTGATGAATGTCATTATAATGCCATAATAGTAAACTGCTGCAATGATACTTATAGAGGAATCATCATATATGTTTCCAGTTTTCTATTTTTAATGTCTGGTCATTCTTTTACGAATATTGTTGAGATGCTGGTGTGTATGCAGCCTCCTTCACTGAAACTGGGCAAACTGCGATGCTCATAATATCTAATTTGGCAAGAGCAGAGACACTACTAATAGTTTCCAAAGTGTTACATAACAATTGCGGAAGAAGACCAAGGAGAAGAGAAAATGCCATTTTACTTCAAACTCTGCATCTAGGGTTGTACTTTACATTCATGTCACTACTTTATGAGACTTGCACTCTGAAGTCATAAACAGTAATTTGACAATATTGTTATCTTTTCAGTTCTAAGCAATGTCTACATGAACTACTGCTGTTGGCTTATCTAAAAAGAAATTAAGATAGAAATAAAGATTTTTAAAGCACTAAAGTTGTTAATTCCCTTCTTCCTGTTTCTTCTATTCTACTATCCCTTAACTTTCCTTCATTTTTCTCATATCTTATTCTGAACTCCTCTCTCTTTGGGCTTATAAGCTTCAAGAAGGCTCATGCTACATTATTGTTTGCATGTCTGAGCAAGGTGCCTCTCTCAGAAGCCCAGACTGTACAGTGTTAAGACTGTTCTTAGGGTAGAATGTTCCTGGGGAGGGTAAGGTCATGGAAAGCAGAGAAGTTCTCTGAGTTGTAACAAAACTGGCCTCTGAAGGCCACACACATGCCAAAACAGTAAGTTACTGCTGCTGTGGGCTGCAGCATTGCTACTGGCAGAAATCTGCAATGTGGTGTGGGATTATATATGTTTCAGTACATTTCTAAGTTTTCAGTAGCCATCTGTAAGCAGTGGGGTGAATGGGCTTCATTTCAGACAACCAAGGCATCCAGGAATATTTCCTCATAGGACACTGTTCCTTCCATCCCATACTCCAGATGCTGCCATATGTGTGATACCATATCTTGTTGTGAACATGCATCCATATTTTCACCTTTGTTCAAAAAGATTTCTCTAGGTATGCCACACCTACAGAATTTTCTTTTCCAGCTGAAGGCACAGCATATGACAGGTTAGCTTGTGCTAACCAAAAGTCAGTTTTGCAGTAGAATCTTGCTGATATTGAGATATATTTTTCCTATAAGGAGAGCACAGATGTCAAAATTAGGAGCTGAGTTGTATGTATAATTTTTCAGAAAGAAATTAAATGCTTTTCCAGGCATTACAACAATCCTGTGCAGTGAAAAAGAGTATTCTATATTATTATGAAGATCGTGGATATTCTGTGATTCTGATGTTAAGTTGCCCAAAATGTCTAAGCAGTTTGGTAGACTATCATTTTGTTCATCTCTAAGATTACCTGAGCAATATCAGAGAGCATCCAGTCAGGAAATGAAGAATAATCTTCGCCACTATTTTTGGATAACAAATAAGATATAAATTTTAATGTGAGATGAAAAGTATCTTGCATAACTGAGCTATCAAAAGAGATCAGTGATTTCTGCTCTAAATAAATACATGAAAAGAGACAGCAAACTGACACCATGAAAATGCTAAGCTTTGCATCAACCAAAAATTAACTCAAATTCAGAGAATACCCTTTTCAGTAAAAGTCTGCTTAGGAATCCAGAAAGTTTCTGAGGTCACCATTTATTTCTATGCTATTCTTCTCTCTCCATATGTAGTGGACATGGGTTTTGGCCTCTAAAATCTGGCAGATCTCCCAGAATGGATGCAAAGGTCTGGACTATCAACGTGAAGTCTGACTCAGCACTGATTCCAGCACTCTGTGAGTCTGGCTTCCCACATTGCTGCATCCATTGAAATCCTGTGGCCAGTAACTTCGCTGTAGGGTTGTGATCATTCCTAGGGAGCAGAACATTCACAAAAAAATGCAGTAGCAATACAGTTCTAACTTGTCTGCAGGACTGGTTGTGAAAAGGCCGTTCATATCCACTGGTCTCACCCCTTCTCTTTGGATACCCTCAGATCTTCTGTAGGTTCCTTTGTGTTTGAGAAATCTGCCTTGCAGCATTTTTTCCTATATGTCATCTAGAAACACATTGGCAGAGTTTTTTCTCCATTTCAAAAGCCAGAGGAAGCTTTACTTCTAAATTCAAAGCTCAGACTGATCATCCATCAGCTGCTCAGAGATATATTTAGGTCTATTTTCTTGCTCTCTTAGAATATATGTATGTCTGGCATGACCACACAGAAAGTCTACACATTGTGAAATAAGAATAAACTGTAGGTTTTTCCAAGAGCTGGGAAAAGTGTGAATTGTCCCATATTCATGCTAGAGGGCTATTCAGAACCTTAGCAATTTCATGCTCAGTCTAGTTAAGTATTTCACTATTGACCAATGAAAAAGAGGAATAAAGTTCAAAAAGCTATGCCATGTACTCTTTCTAACACTCTAACTGGATAATAGTTGGGAAAATACCAGCTTTTTCTTTTTCATTAAGAGCTAAAGAACCAAACATTATGGTTGAGACCATAAAGAATCCAAGTTCTTATTATGGAAATCACAGCCTAAGAGCCTAACCAAACGTATAAAATTATATTTTTGACATTACACATTCCTCTTTGGTGTTATGAATAGTCAGAACTTGGTTACATATACATTACAAAAATTAAGCATATTTTCTTCCAAAATCAATTGCAGCCTAAACTTCATGGTATCTTCATTATACAGTAGTGTCTTTGCATACAATCTGTATCCAGATTAATGAGAGAATTCTGAAGTTAATTTCCTCAGTGTACATTCTTTCATTTTGAAAAAAAAAAAAAAAAAAGAGGGAAATGCATAATTTCTAGTCAAGAGGTTAATTCTGCTTCCAAGAAAATATTTCAAAATTTTAGTATTTCCTCTTCTCAATGAGAGAAGGGAAAGATTGTTCAAAGAATCATTAAGTTTTCTCCAACAAAGGACACAGTTTTGAAAATTATGGATATTATCTGTGTGTAAGAAAGTTACTAACACTTGAAGATCATGAAATCTAAGCTGCACTTTTCCTAGTTTCTTTGCCAGAATATAGGCATTTCAAGAATTTAAGTTTTAAACTGATATCCATTCAGTTAGAGGGTTTCTATAAACCTTTGTAGAATCTTAGCAAGTACAGAGAGCTGGAAGTGATGAAGTTCAAGTTGATTAAGAAGTGAGCCTCTGTGGAGGTTATTTTCTTCTTCTTGAGATATTGTAATTAACCAAGAACATACATCTTCTGGACTAGTCCTATGCCACCACTGTTCACATCCAGTTACTATCTTGCTTGAATAGTTTTTAAACTATTCTTACTGCATCATCTCCTAATTATCTGCCTGTACCCTCAGCTTGTGGACAGATGGCCACCATTCCCTCAGTACAAAAACGGGACGCATTTTCCCCCATCCCCATGCTAGGTTGCTGCAGTTGCCTCTCGGGTAGCGTTACTGGTCCCCGGCCATGCCCTGAGAGCACTCTCTTGTTGCTACAGGCAACATTCAACAGGTGAGCACAAAGAGCCAATGAATGCTACAGGCACTGCAACCTTGGTACGGACAACATTGTAACTCCATAGCAGTTTCTATAGCAGTTCAGAAAATTATGCAATTAGGGAGAGAGAGGTAATTTGTAAGGTTTGAAAGATCTATTCTGAATGACTCTCTCTGCAGGTTAACATAAAATGCTGGGCCTATTCTTGAGCCCTGAGGGAAAGCTATGCTGCTCGACCTGTGTTCGTGCGACTCAAGCCCCTGCCACAGCAAAAGAAAGTGGCCTTGCCCACAGAGCTTATCGGAAACAGCTCCTGGTGAGCAGCACCGGAGATTGGCTTAACAATAACACTGCGTCAGTGATCACGTGCAGAGCTCGAGCTGTTCCCTGGCCCAGCCTCAGCAACTCAACACACGGCCTGATACAGATTTTTTTCATCTGGGATATACTACAGGCTACTTGTTCTGACAAAGAAAATGGGCAATTTCCATGAAGTATTAAAATGTACTAAATAAGACTTCCTCTATAAATGAGAGAAAATGGCTCATTAGTTTACACCGTTAATTACATTAATGTAGCAGGCATATGTATGTTTCTTTTTTTGGCATTTCACAAACAGCTGTTTTAACTTTAGGTAAATACATCAAAAATAACCTGAAATACATTGACATGACTAAGTGTAATAATCCTTTAAGAGATCAAACATGTCTCTGAATGGCCATAGAAATAGTACAACTTTATATGAACTCTTTTGAGCTGATGAAGCAGAAAATAGCCTTCATGTCTCAGAATAGACAAAATACGTAACTAACATTACTATTTAAATATTAAAAAAGCAGGAGTCAGCACAAAAATTATGTCATGTAATTTACCCTAAACAGTATTTAAGAATAAACACTAAGGGATTATTTGTAACTGGTTCGTACCACATAAAGTGTACTAACTTTTAAGTTACAGTGACAGTTTAACAAGTTACAGTTAATATATTGTTCAAATGTTGGCAACAGATTACTCAACTTCATTCTTTAACACTTAAACAACAGTAGGTTTAAAGGCAGTATCTGTCAAATTGCCTGTGCAGTCTAAAAACTGTTTGAGAACCTGGCAACAAAATAGAAACAGAAATAAACGGTCAACCTATATGAAGGAAAAGATATTGCTATTTCTAATTAGGGAACCAGACTCCAATTTAAGAGAGTTTAGAATGTTGAGAATGGGTAAGATAAAATATTAACTTAAATTTGAAAGATGGGTATCTCATCCATGTAAGTCCCCTTTTGAGCCTTGTTCTATAACAAAACCATAGCAGAGCATTTCACTTGGTGCATTCTTACCCCGTTTATCTACTGCCATAGAATACCTTCCTGCAAACACTACCACTCTTAAACTGGCAGTTAACCAAGAGCCTACACCTCTAGGAAAGAAATTGAAATACAAATTTGGCACACCACAATCATTTCAGCTAAACAGAAAACACTTATTATGCAATCAGATTCTTTAAAATATCTGAACAACAAATATTAAATATTGTTCACAGATTCCATCACATTATTTTCTTTAATCAAAAAGTGGTTTTGTAAATTCAGTTATCATTTACAAATATTATTTCCAACAAAATATGATGGAAAGTTTTAGTATATCTCCATGTTAGAATTCCTGCTGCTTATATCGAGATTTCTGCAATATTGTGCCAAAAAAGAAGCACTGAATGTGTCAAGATGCCAAGTTCAAAAACCTGCTTCTGTTGAGAATATTTTGACCACAGAGGTAAGACTGAAAGCAATGCTTAACAGTTTACCTGAACATAAGTCCTGCTAATGAAGCTCTAAGAACACTGACTGTTGTATTACATTAATGTGTCAGATCTGAAATTTCTGGAAGCACAGTAATAAAGACATTTCAGTATCATATGTCCTTCCTTGGCACCCATGAAATCAGGCTGTTTCTCTTTTGTTTGTGTGGATCGTTTTTTTTTCCAGAATTTTGTACAAGTTACAGTTTGACAACACTGAGAAAGTGGTAATGGGCGTGCAAAGCTTGGCAGTACACTGAGATAACAGAGTATGGTCTGCTCACAGTGGGTCATATACGTAAATGAGATTATTCAAGAACGCTCAAGAGAAATTCTGTCCAAAGACACAGACTGTAAACATGAGCATTGCTAACAGTTTTAGCTTTGTCCAAATACTTAACTGATGTCAATAACAGGAGCGTCAAATGTTGGCTTCTACCGTGCAAGAAAAAATGTTCGCTATTATCACTATTTAGAAAGGCGAAACTAACGAAGCCGAGGGAGTCAGTCGGCCGCTTGTCTCCCTCGCTCGCCTACGAGTCAAAACCCGAGCACTCGGGGGCGGGCAAACAGCGATGGCCGCACAGCCAAGACTCCTCGGGATACCGCAGCTGAGTGCAAGCGGCCACAGGACCGCAAGGGAAGGACGCTGACAGCTCGCCCGTCCGTCTGTCCGTCCGTCGGCGCAGGCAGCGCCCCGGGCTCCGGGCCGGCTCCGGCGGCGGCACCTGTGAGGCTCAGCGGGATCCCTCCGTCCGGAGGGCGCGGAGGGAAACCTGCCCTGGGCGCGCAGCCTTGGGCCGTGCGGGACCTCCCGGCCTGGGGCCGGTGCAGGGGCCGAGGCTGCGGGCGGAACGTGGGGGCAGCGGCTGTGCCGGGACACCCCGGGAGATCCCTGTGCGGGGCGGGGGGACTCGTGCCGCCCGCCTGCTGTCACCGAGTTTCTTCGCCCGTTCAGCCGCCGTGCCTCTTTCAGGAAAGTTGCAGCTCTCCCCGCTACCAGAAGCCCTGGCAGCGCCGGGACGATTGAAGCCTCCCGCCTCGAGAGCCCGTGCCCCAGAGGCAGGAGGCGGTTTGCATGCGGACTTGTCGCTGGTAGTAGCCACTGCCCGTCAAGCCTGACGGACAAACGNCTGCTCCCTCCCTCCGCTCTTTCTGCTACTCTCTCCCCTCATTCTCGCTTTCCGTCTCACCCACCCCGATCTCCGTTTCTCTTTCCCTCTTCCTCCGTCACGCGCGCACACACTCTTTCCCTTCTCCTTGTTTTTCTGTCATTTGACTTTGCATCTCAAGGCGGCCACCGGCTTCTCTATGAATCCCGTCTGTTGATCTGTCACCCTCCCTCCACCCCCGTCCCCTCCCAGCTCCACTCCTGTACCTGGAGCAAGGCAGGAGCGGCAGCCGAGCAGCATGTCCCGAAGGAAACAGAGCAAACCCAGGCAGATCAAACGTAAGTTTCCTGAGGGGGGCTCCCTCTAACAGACTTTTATTTATCTCGTTCTTGGGAGACGCGAGAGAGGTGGGTGTGGGGAGCAGTAGGGGGGTCCGGAGTACGGACCGATGATGAAACTTTGCCAGAGAGGCTGAGGATGGGGAGAGAGAAAAGGGGACGTGAGCGAAAGCCAGGAGCTGCTCGATGCCGGTTGAGCAGGCTCCTCACTGTCTCGGTTTTATTCGCTCCTTTGGAGCTCATGCTGCCGCCCCGTAGTCTGTTCAAACTATTGCTCCGTGTTTCGGAGTGGGATCGCTCATGTGTTTTCAAGTTGAACTAGCGCCGGCAGAGCACACAAACCAGCGTACGAACACCGTCCCTACCACTCAGCAACTTTCTGCGCCTAGCGCGTGTGAACAGACCCATGCCGAGCCTGGGCTGCAGTAAGTACCAGAGGATCGCAGAAACTGGGTGCGAGAAAAGACGAGCAAGTTCCCGCGGGGAGCCCGTGGGCAGCGCCGCGCCGGCAGCGGCCCCGCCGTCCCCCCGGGCCCCGCGGCCCCACCCGGCTGCCCCCGCCGCCCACGCCCCTCCGGGGCTCGCTCTGCATCCGCACCGTAGGCGCACACTCGCCTTTGCCGTTTTAGGGGGGTTAACACTTTTGAGCTGTTTTCCGTGTTGAGAAACAGGTGTGCTGAAGGCTTTTAGTTGAAGATACGCTGCCTAG